>OX608079.1:121286994-121586994 GCA_951509765.1 Sphenella marginata | reverse complement strand
TTTTATTTTATTTTATTTTATTTTATTTTATTTTATTTTATTTTATTTTATTTTATTTTATTTTATTTTATTTTATTTTATTTTATTTTATTTTATTCTATTTTATTTTATTTTATTTTATTTTATTTTATTTTATTTTATTTTATTTTATTTTATTTTATTTTATTTTATTTTATTTTATTTTTTTAAGCTCTTTTGGCTTGATTTTTCCTGAGCGATATGTCTAACAAAACAGGCATAACTTTTTAAAAAATATTATTTTTTATATTTTTATGTCTCCATTACTACACAAACAAATGAAGATGCAATATTTTAGTGGAATCTCAAGCACGTAAGCATTCAAAAACTATTCATCAAACTGATATACGATTTAAACGTGTTTTTTTTTTTACATTTCAAATTTTCTTGCAGCAACTGCCTTGTGTAAAGCTCAATGTGCATATATTTGGCTGCATCTATAGAACTGCAAGCGAAAGTGAATGTACAGTCAAGTAACGCTCTGCAAAGTGGTGCCCATTTAGATGACAAATACAAATTATTAGTTGCAGTGATTTGTAGCTGATAAAAGATTTTTCGAGCATCACTTAAAGCTTTAATTTCAAAGCAGATATATTACTAACTACTTTATTAATTGAATTAGTTAGCGACATTTTTTTTCTAACGAATAAAGTATCAGCACGTATTACTACCCTGTCTGTAGATGTGTTTGGGTAAAACTTTTCTGTTCGTTTTTTTATTAAGAATTTTTTTTGTTTAGGCTGCGCTATGGCGCCCATGGCCCAACCTATTTTATTTGCAATATAGCATATTTATTATCTAAGCCACATTTGTTTTATAGCTGCCAATAAAAAATAAAATAAATTTGAATATTTATGCAGCACCCATTTACTGCAAACACTCGGCACAGCGCTTTCGTGCGATTGCAAAACAAAAGACTTAGGCAGCAAACTCTTTGACTGCCTTTTTGCTGTGCCGCATTGATTTGATTTATTCGTCATCTAGCAAAAGACTTTCAACGCTTACGCTTACATTGATTTATAACACACATGAAATCTCATGGCAAATAAAAATGTTAATCGATGGAAATTCCAACAAAATTCGAGTGCTCCAAATGCGATTGCCAAATTCCCTAATGTTGCTCAAATTGCCACAATCCATGCATATGCGCATATAGATTTTTGTCTGCAAAGTAAAAAAAAACTTGAAACTCTTGCAAATAAATGCAAGTCACAGGGATTTACATTTTATAAATATTTTTTTGTTTCTAATTTCAATCGAACGCCACGCCAATGTGTTGGCAATTGTGAATTAATTCGATATCATTTGCACAAATCTACGTTCACAATCGCCGTGCGCAACACTCAGCTGTTGGCATTCGGCAGTCGGAAACCGTTACTTGCAATCGCTCAACAATTCGACACTCGTCAAAATGAAACAAACAAAAAAATTGACTGCAGCTGCGTTGTGCGTGTGTGTGTGTGTGTGAACGCATGCCAAGTGCGCCTTAAATCAACGCAGGTGAACGCATTTATTTAGTTGTTTTTGTTGTATTTGTATTAATTTATGTTTTTTCTGCTTCTTCGTTTTGTCTCAAGCCTCTTTTTTTTTTTTGTTGTTTGTAATTTATGTGCGATGTTGCAATGCAATTAATACGATAAAATAGTTCATTGGCTGTGGCATAAAAACATTGCACACTTACGGATTCTTGTTTTTGTTTCGTTTTCAAAATATTTGCGATGTTTGACTTTTTCAATTAAATGACACCTGTCATACAACAACAAGCATAAACAAACAGCTATTTGTTGTTTAACTGTGCGTGATATTTATTTTGAGTTGATGCGCTTTTTTGTTTGCGGATTTCTAGTTAACCGAAAATGTTTTTGTGTACAGTTGTGGGGAAAATTTAAGTAGTGCGCACTTACAGAACAGAAATTTCGAAAAGTGAAAAATTATTATATGGCAATACTGGCTGAAAAACGTCACCCACAAAGAGTTTTGCTGAAATATGATACAAAATACCTTTCCATATCATATTGGCATATTTCATATCATTTTTACAAAACTTGAATAAGTGGCAACCTTTTGGATCAATACTTTAGGTACATAAATAGGATAATGTGGCAACACTGGGTAGTTACCCTTCTTAGGTAATCTGCTAGCTTTATAATAATCACAGCACAGATTTTCAAGGAGTTGGAACCGAACCCTTTTCACTTGTTTTTTTAAAGTTGATTTTGCAAATATCTAGGAATCTATTGTGGTTAAAGGTTTGAAATTCGTTGCTTACACAGGTGGTGATTAGAGGGGGAAAAAAATAAAAAAATTTGTATTTCTTATTTTAATTCAAAACCGAAAAATTTAAAGCTTGATTTTAAATTTTGTAATAATTAATACAAAACTTTCAGAAGATAATTATGTTTTTTTCAAAACATGAATTTGCTATTTTTGGCCAAAGAAAATTTTTTTTCTCTTAACTCTCTAATCAAATAATATTAGTTAAACACAAAATTACTTAATTTCGATGGCAAAACATTTTTGTCGTGCCAAGTTCTAATATTTTTTATAAATATTTAACTACTTTCTTTAAGTTTAAAACTCAGAAAAGAATTTCGCAGAAATTTTTAGCGATCCTCGACGTTATGGTAAAAGCGTTCAGCATATATGATTAGCGTTAATCACTACTAAGATTTTGATAGACACTGTACACTCAATATAGATTCGTGTAAATTGCTGCTCACCTTAAGGGTTAATTGTTGCTAGCTATGGAATCGGAAGAGTCACTGACAACTTATAAAGTAAACGAATAGCTGTCGACTTTGAGTATTTTAGTGAGTATGCGCGCTTGAATAGGCAATAATTGCTTAATTAAAAATATTCTTATAAATAAAAACTTTATTTAGATTATAGTTGTACAAAATTTAGTGATGTTTTACGTGAAGGCTGCGATGCCTAGTATGGACGTGCAGCATACGGAAATACGGATTCTTTTATCGTTTCTAGGAGCGAACAAGATCGTATTAATCGATGTAACTTCTTCTACTGCTAAACGAAAATTCCAGACAATTTCAGCTGGGTTAAGGCGTTGTGGAAAAATATTGTAAAATACAGTGACTTCCACTCAGTCGTTGAAATGTAATAAGAAAATAAAGACAAGACGATTTAGCAACTACACAATTTATATCATTTTATACTTATGAAAATTCACAACACAACTACAAATGCTTTTGCGCGGAACTAAAATTGACTTTCAATAATAACAACTTCCGTTGTTACTGAAGCGTACTCCAAATAATTTGAAGCCCATAAGTATGCAGATGCCACGGAAGAATGCATAATTATAGTTAAACAAGTAGCCATAAATATGCATATGATATGTACGTACGTATGTAATTTAAATTTTTCCCAACATGAACTTTTCTGCGCTTTGCAAATATTTTGCATGAGACATGAAAAAGTAATTCATTGCAACAAAGTAAATATTCAAAACATTCATACATCTTTCCCAACTTCTGTTTCTGAGTTATTTCTTGTACCATTCACTTTTACACTCCACAAGTCCTTATTGTAATCTTATTTTCACGCTTGCACGAAACACGAACAACAAAAGGCTTTGCAAACAAAACAAAGGCAACAAAAAGTGATATCAGGTTTGCAGCTTAAGTCTTTCGTTAATTTTTGCTATTTGGCCTTTCAATTTCTTTAATGCACCTTGCAGATGACTTTGCGATTAGCATGATGAGATTACATGATATGAAAAATTAAAAAAAAAGGAGTGAAAGTGAAGCAATTGTAAACAATAGCACTATTTATAGGCAGAAAGTAAGTTTGGCGTGCTGAAACGCTTTCGAGTAAGAAATGAATGCATAGTTTTGAATTGAGTGGGTATGTAAAGAAGTTCAGCAGGGAGGGGAAGAGTGCTGCTACATGCGTGGTGTTTTTAAATATTGTTTTATTTTCGCTTTAGTTTATTTTTCACAACCATAGCACACTCAGAAATTGCACATTTTTCTCATTTAGCCTTTAGATTGAAGGTTAAACTAAATTGATTTAGCTGCCTTTTAACATTTTGCTACTTGCTTCAAATTGTTATTGCTATGAATTCGAATGCTTGCATGAAAATTTTAATTATAATTGTCAAATTAGAAGATTTTAAATGTTAGATGGAGTTGAGGTGGGACGCTTTAAAGTCATTGCGGGGAAATATTGATCTTGAGAAATATATTCGTCTAGGTTGATCTCCTAATTGGCCGTTGAAATGCATTTTTGTATTCCATCAAATTTGCTTGAATTATTATTTGAAGTCATCTCTGTGTAAAAATTAATGTTGCGCGAAAAAAATCTTTGGTGGAAAATGTATGAAAATACAGGATGGACCAAGGCCACTGAAGCTGGAAACGTTTTAAGCACAGCTTCTCCATTAGCAAAAAGCTTTGAGTGGATAAAAATCTGCTGAGATATTGTCTAGAGCTTGCCATTCTTAGGTATTGCATATGCTTTGAGAATTTCCAAAACTAAAAATCACAAAATCTAAATCACTAAAAATACTCCAAAATCGTTTACTTTCTCTGCGATTGGCGCAAAGGCAAGCAGCTTGCGCTGCAGTGAAAATCGTCATAAGAAAATATGTGTAAAAAGCCGGTCCGGTTAAACAACTAAGACGCCAACAAACCATAGCCTGATATGCCAACATTACCAAGAGTGCGCCAAGCAGACACAAAACAGCAATAAAACAAATGAAGAATATGCTGACTTACGATTCAGTTGAATGCATAAAACGAATTTCCTGTAAAACTTTTTTACTCGTTTATGCTGCGAGAGATAGCCAAAGTTGCCTGAATACATTTTAGCTGAAAAGTCCGGTTGATTACAAAGCCAGCCAGCAAACGAGTTAAAGTTAGGCAATGATTTAACAACAAAAATAAAATAAAAACAACAACTGGTACAACATAAAAACAAATAAAATTCAACGTAATCGCTGCCGCATTACAACGTCGTGCGGTGGGCAACAAATAATGCAACAATCGACTGGTAAAGACCGTCAAAGTTAGTGGCAACTGGAGAGCATTGAAAGTCAAAACAGCTGACAGCTGAATGGTTGAACAGTTGATGGCAGACGTCCAATAATTGGACTACAAAACGCCAAAGCGCACGATACGTCATTGTTTGGCAGCAGTTGGAAGGCGTTGACTGCCCAAAACAGCTGGAGACCGTTGACCGGTGGGCGACGAGTAACATTTGGAGCTGTTGAAATATGTACAACCAGATAATTTTAATTGTTTTCTTTGCTTTTCTCAAAATGTGGCAACTAGTTTTCACTTTGTTTTATTTTTTTTTTTGTTGTATTGTCTGTTGCAAGGCGGAACCGACTGTAGTAATTTTAGAATTTGTGTCAAGGCTAATTTAACCATAAGCCGCGCTAACCGCAAGCAACGTTGCAACAATGCGGACGCTTAGTATTCACTGCCACTAGGAAAGCAAGTAGCACAATCACATTTTTTTTTTTTTTTTGTAAACTTAGTACTTGAGCGCGTAAGTAAGCGAATAAAAGCGCGCTGAGTTTAGCGAGTTGAGTTAATAGAAATTGTCAAGCTGCATGCATGAGTTCGTATGTTTGTAATTGATGAATTTGTAAAAGCGCAATTAATTTTAAGTATTTCCGTTATACAAACTTGTTGATCCTGTTTGTTGTTGCCCATACATGCATGTGAATTGGAGCAATGAAAGTGCGTGCGTGCGGTCATTGGATTAACTGCGAAATTGAGTGAGAGTGAAAAGTGGTTAAACGGGTTAGGCATTGGAATTGAAAATTCCAACATTTCTTTTTTGTTTTCAAGTGCAAATCAAGTTGCTGAGGGATGGCATTGGTACTGAGATCATGACAGAATTGTTATGGTAATATATTAGTCTCATTAGACTCGAAGGCTTTCTTTGTGTGCAACCAAGACTATATAACAAAGCAAAATGGCACATAAATCATATTCTAAATTAAAAGGAAGAACTCAAGTACTACAGCGATGAAGAAATCACTCAATTCCCTGTGGTAGTTATATACTGTTTAGCCTACAAACATGCATAAAAGAGGCAGGCAGTAATAAATAACATTACTCTTTGAAATTTACTGGTGTACTAAAGTCTGCATAGTCCTTTCTATTCCGTCCAAAGCGCGGTATTTTCTAAATGCACTATATTTAAAAAAAAAAAATTGAACCAACAGTTATTGCCACCACTATATAAAGTGCGAGTAAAATATTTGAATGCATTTAAATGGTTCTTAAACTTTAAGTTTAACATCTAGCAATGCAACGGTGAGAATTGTGGTCAATTCCGTGAAGCAGTTTATGACTGATGCGCCAACAAAGTTATTGACATGCAAACAAAAATTCTAAAGTTTTGTTGTTTAAGCTTTCATAACTCTATGAAAGACCATACGCATATTTTTTTAACATGTATAAAGTCCAGACGTCGGTCTGTTCCACTTTTACTTTATGTATACAACTATTTTGAGACAACTTTTATTGCCACCACTGTTTGCAGCGAAAATTAATTATTGCGAACTTTAAAACAGCCGCCTGACTTTAAGTTGAACTTATAGCAATGCATCGTTGAATTCTATTTTTAATTCTATAACGCGATTCTAGAGTGATGCACGAATAAACTTATAAACTTACAGACAAAAAAATTTTAGAAAATATTATTTCAGCTTTTAGGTATCACTCTCGAGTTTGCATGTTTCTGCAATATGCAGTGTGTATAGACATCGGTACGTTCTATTTTCATTAGATTTATGAAGAATTTTTTGACCACAGTTTGCTAATTAAAATTAAAATAAACGAGAAAGAAATATTTGTGTGCGTTAAAATGTACCGTTAGCTTTAAGTCGAATATCGAGCAATACATCGCTAAATATTATACTAAGTTCCATGCATGGGTTTTTGACTGATGCGCGAACAAACGTGCAAACAAAATATCGTATAATCGTTGCATTTGGTTTCTGTTATTCTAAAAAGGATAGTTTACTCAAATATCTATGAGGCAGATGAATTTTCGCTAAAGAAAAACTTAAAAAATATCTGCCTAGCGATGAATAAAACTTACTTTGGTTGTTATTACGAAACAACTTAAATTTCTTTATTACCTTTTTAATGTTTTCTCAATCAAAATACGTGGGTTGCTATAAAAAATTCAAGCAACCATAAAACAAACTACTATTTGTGCCATAAAATCTTTAATTTTTGAGCAAAAGTCATAAAAGTCTGTGCGGCAAAAAGACAATGCGGCTAACAACTCAATTTAATTTTAACTCCACTTTAGCTGTTATTACATTTTTTTTTTTTATAAAATATGTGCTTCGAATCAGTAGCGCCTCAATTTGGTTTTATTTAGCTCGTTTTTGGTTGCTATTACTTGATTTGACAACATATTTGTCATTCGATTAATTGAAAAATATCGATATGTTTCCTTCACGTATATATCACACGTGTGTCACTTTTGATCGAAAGGACTACTATTCGACCGGAAGCTCCGAATTTAAAATTGTCCAACGAGTACCATACGTTGCGGTTTAATGTTCAACACACCAGATACCAGCTTTGACGTAAATTAATCACCGTTAAGTCAGTGTCAAATACCAAGCTGCGCTAAGCAGTTAAGCACATATTTTTCCGGTTATCAATGTTAATGCTTTAAATGAAACTTTTATGCACATTACTGAATTTGATCGGATTTAATGATTTAACAAGTTTACTTTGCTTAATAAGTGAATAACAACAACAACAATAATAATAAAAAGATGTTTTTCGATTTATAATTTTTGCTCATTTTTTGTTGTTTTGTTGGATTAAATTAGTAATTTGTTTTACGGTAGCTTGTAATAAGACTTTTATTGTTGTATTAAGCAAATATATTTTCAAGAATTTGGATGTTCATAAAAGTGAAGCAAAGTCAAGTGTACGCTTAGTGAAGATTAACAGTTGAGCACAAATTACTTAGCTCTCAATGACAAAACGCTCGAACATACACAATGTGTTTCATAATTATAGACTTTATTTTTTTAATACAAAACTAAATTTTCTGCATTTTTCCCATGAAACTATAATTTACGAAGAATTGTATAATGTTTAATGTTAATGTTTGTTCGCGTATCACTCAAAAAGTGCTGCACAGAATTGAGCACACTTTCCCTTAATGTATTCTCAGATGCTCAATTAAAAGTAAAGGATCCATTTTAAATCATTCCGGTACTTATGCTGTACACAGTGGTGGCAAATGAAATTGGCTCCAAATATTTTTTTAATATAAATAAAACGATATTGAAACAGGTTGGTTTTTCATACATGTTAAAGAAACGTAGAGTTGTGAAAGCTCACACAATACTTTTTAAATTTTTTTTGTTTGTCAATAAGTTTGTTCACACATCAGCCAAAAATCGCTATATAGAATTGAATAAAATATGAAACGATTTATTGCTATATGTTTAAATTAAAGTGAGGTGTCTGTTTTTTCGTTGCAAACAGTGGTGGCGATAAAAGTTGTCTCGAAATAGTTTTATACACATTATGAAAGTGGAATAGACCAACGTCTGGACTTTAAAAATATTAAAAAAATATGCGAAAAGTCTTTAATAGAGTTATTATAGCTAAAACAACACTTTTTAGAATTTTGGTTTGTATGTCTAAAACTTTGTTCGCGCATCAGTCATAAACTGCGTTGCGGAGTTGACACAAATTCTTACCGATGTGTTGCTAAATATTTAACTTGAACTTTTAGATCCATTTCAATGCACTTGAACATTTCATTTGCGCCATATACAGTGCTGGGAATAAAATTAGCTCAAAATATGTTTATATTTATATAAAATTAGGGTAATCCCACTGCTATACATAATAGCTATTAAAGAGAAATACATACAGAGCCTTTCTTAAATTAACAGAAGCCAAAATAACAGCTTCTAACATTTTTGTTTGTTTATCTGTATGTTTGTACGCATATCAGTAAAAAACTTCTAAGCGCAATTGAATAGGTTCTTCAGCAGTGTATTGCTAGATGTCTATGTTGAAGTATGGAAACATTTTTCAGTTTTTTTTTTTATTCATTAAAAAATAACTCAGAAGCATGTCACGAAGTAAGTGTTAATGAACTTCTAGCAGTAATATTTTTATTATATTTCTTTAGATGTATGTGTGTCTTACCTAAAACTACGTTGATATATAAGTATTTATAGTTATTACTTTTGCTTCATACAAGCAAATATTTTGTTATTTCACCGTTATTAACCTCTACACACTAACAATAAAACACCGACAAATTACATAGTACGCGCGAATACCAACAAATTCTACAACAATTAGTATAAACGTGGCAATAATTTATGCACACACAAAGTACCGGTCAACGCTGCCAAGAAACTTCATAATTTTGTATTTCATTTTATTTACAATTTTTTCATTTCATACATCAACCAGAGCGAGCACTTTTGAGGTGTGAACACAACAAAGCCTGAAGCAAAACGAACTCTGGTCGCAAAACTGAAGTACAGCGCATATTTCTTACCACGCCTATTGGCCCAACGTCACTCAGCAACGAAACAAAGTGGTGGCAGTGAAGGCGCGCTGGTTGGCAGAAGTAAAGAATATGATTTTGAACTAACTTTAGTACATTTAACATCCGTGACTGGACTTCAAGGTGGGCTACACGGCTACGTATCAACGAATTTCGGCACGAGTAAATCAAAGTCAATGTGAGCGTAAATTTTAAGGCGCTGCGACGACGTTGTTGGTGCTACTAAAACATAAATTTGATAGTAGTCGCATGGCGTTTGCCATAAATTATTCGAAATTATGTTATATTAAATTATTAAGGGAATAAATCATGTTGAAACTACATGATTGACTGCCATTTTGGTTTATTATGCGGCGCCATTGATAATTTAATTATTTCACGCGTTTAAAAAACAATTTTGTAATACATTTATTAATTATTGCGCATTGTAGGCATACTAAATTTTTTTAAGCATTTCACAGTATGCGCCCATGAAAAATTTGTATTTAATTTCTTTCAATCATTTAATTAAGCTAATTTCTTATTAGCTTGCAGTCATGCAGTCGTTAAGTATACCGAACAGGTTGAGGCCAAAGTTTTAGCTGTGCCTAATTATGTATTTTAGCCATGAGGAAGCAATGAAAGTGAAACTTTTTGTGTGAAAATAAGTTCAAAATAACATAAACTCAATTATTCGCATTAATTAGTTTACAAGGAAGACTTAGTTATGCATGCCTTTAGCGAGTTCGTGTCTTCAGCCTTTTGTTAGTTGCTGGTGAAGTGTCAAAAACGAAAATCATTTGTTAGGCAGAGCATGGAATTTCAAAAAAAAATTGCTAATACAATTTTATAAATTGTGGGAACTTTATTTTTTTGTCATGATTTTATTTCAAAAAAAAGGGAATGAAGCGTGCAAATGTTTGAAGCAAACACTAGTATTTAAGTTAATTATATGAGGAACAGTTCGATATTAAAATTTGTACCAGGCATAGAGCAACTGTAAATCTAAAATGGATAAAAATCTAAATAAAAATTTATTTACAGCTTAAACTGTTTCCCAACTCAATTCACATTGTTTTGTCATTGCAACTTAAAAATTAGGCTTGCCATACTACAATTATTATGTCATTAGATTATTACAAATAAAACCAATTTTATATGAAAAATTATGCCTCATTTTAATATAATAACTTTAACATAAGACAGTGTTTACGAGTAATTAAATGCAATTTAGGTAGCAACATATAATAAGAGACAAACTAAATTTAAGACAAATTTTAGTATTATTGGATGCAAAACAAATACTCTTTAATTTAACTATAAAATAAAATAAAATAAAATAAAATAAAATAAAATAAAATAAAATAAAATAAAATAAAATATAAAATAAAATAAAATAAAATAAAATAAAATAAAATAAAATAAAATAAAATAAAATAAAATAAAATAAAATAAAATAAAATAAAATAAAATAAAATAAAATAAAATAAAATATAAAATAAAATAAAATAAAATAAAATAAAATAAAATAAAATAAAATAAAATAAAATAAAATAAAATTAAATAAAATAAAATAAAATAAAATAAAATAAAATAAAATATAAAATAAAATAAAATAAAATAAAATAAAATAAAATAAAATAAAATAAAATAATATAAAATAAAATAAAATAAAATAAAATAAAATAAAATAAAATAAAATAAAATAAAATAAAATAAAATAAAATAAAATAAAATAAAATAAAATATAAAATAAAATAAAATAAAATAAAATAAAATAAAATAAAATAAAATAAAATAAAATAAAATAAAATAAAATATAAAATAAAATAAAATAAAATAAAATAAAATAAAATAAAATTAAATAAAATAAAATAAAATAAAATAAAATAAAATAAAATAAAATATAAAATAAAATAAAATAAAATAAAATAAAATAAAATAAAATAATATAAAATAAAATAAAATAAAATAAAATAAAATAAAATAAAATAAAATAAAATAAAATAAAATAAAATAAAATAAAATAAAATAAAATAAAATAAAATAATATAAAATAAAATGAAATAAAATTGAATTAAATTAAATTAAATTAAATTAAATGAACTAAAATAAAATAAAATAATCTCATTAAGAACTCATAAATAAAGAACTCATTGGCGTGCGGTGAGAATATTTTTTTGAAACATTTTCCCCAGACTTTGTATTGCATACAGCGGCTAACGTTTAGAATTGAAGAACACTCTAAAGCAAATAATTTATGTTAATTAACGAAAAGCTAAAAAGCCTACATAGAGGCTTATCACTCTCGATCTATAAAATTAGCTTTGAAGTTTTTGTTTAGTCACTGTCATAAAAGTGCTATTAAAGCGGTTAATATTCAAATGAGAACTCATTTTTGTTTTAACCTAAAAAACTAAGCTCGTAAAATTGTATCAATTGAATTATGTCAAAGGTAAATGAACCTAAAATCTTCGTAAAGTTATAAACACGATTAGTGAATTATTATGTTTAAAAATAAAAAGTTCTTAAGTAGATAGGCTTTAAGTTGCCTTTCAATAAAAAACAAACAAACACCTACATAAATATGTATGATTGCTCATTAAAGTGACAATGCTCGACTCGCTACCACATTGAATGCGTTTAAATTTTATTATTTTTCCTTTTGCAACAGTTTCAAGATTCTCATCTTCATCTTCACGTAGCGTACACTGACAACATACTTAGCCTGAATATAAAATAATGACAGAAGCGCGAGAATGTGAAGTTCGTTTGTCGTTAAGAATTCATAAATAATGCGAAAAGCAATAAAGACTAAACGACACAACGGACAAACGCTGGAAGCTTCAAAGTGTAAAGAGAAATAAAGAAATTTATGTCACATAACAAAAACAAGTGTTTAGTAGGTCAAAAAATATATACAGGAGTTAAAGTGCTGAGCAAAGTACAAGACTTCTGATGCTATAAGCAACAGTAGCTTTTTTTTCGTTAGCACTTAGGGACTTATCTAAAAAATAACATTTTTTTTTTCGAAATTTAAAATATACTTTAGAATCGAATGTCAAGTTAGAGAAGGAATTAGAGTTGGGGATAGAACTGGTGAAAAAAAAATTATGTGATGCAAAGAAGACATTGAAATTGATTTGTTTTGGCTTTCACAAAACCGATACGAACCAGTTCTTGTATTTAAATGCGTCCACTTTCGTTATTTTTTATATCAAAATGCTTATTCGGTTTCGATTTCACAAAATCAACCGCTTCCAAGGCGTAACGTTATGGTTACGGCTACGTTTATGGTTATGGTTACGGTTATGTTGGTGTTTATGGTTACGTTTAAGGTTACGGCACTATCAACGAATATTGTAGTAGTTATAAATAGGATTTGGAAACCTTTAAAGCTACGGTAACGGTTACGGTTTCTCTTATGGTTAGGGATACGTCTATATTCACTGCTCAATTACTATTTAATAAAAAAATTTTTTTTTGTGAACTGAAATTTTTATCAATTTCAACTACTTAACTCTTCTATTGAATACAACTAAAGCTTTACTTCAAAAAGAATTATTTTCATTTTCTTTAACAAATTACATTTCAAGTATCTTACATTTCTGATTAATAACTGTTTGCTTTTGTTCAAGTACTCGCAGTCGGTATCTAATTACCGTTTCATAACTCACCTTAGAATCATTTTGTTAGCGCACACACTGACAGCTGTAATATTAATAAACAGTTAACGGCCTTGATTTTGTCAAATCAGCAGCTAACAGCAAAACAGCAACAAAAGCAATGTAATAATTCAATTATGGCAGCAACAAAGAATTATTCTTTTTTATTAAAAATACTTAAGCTATATTAAATGGTGTGAAATATTGTTGAGCTTCCGATTGCTGAGCAGCAAAATAAACACAAAACAAGAATTTGTTTCAAACGTTTCACAACATCAAGTTCGGCGCTTAAGTCTTTCGTTATGCACTCAGTTAAATGCGATTTGTCATCAAACACCACACAAAGCAAGCAGCTCAGATTTCTTTCATGCACATGCCCAAAGTTGTCTAGTGTGACAAATTAATATTTCACAATTTGTAATTTCAGGCAATTAGTGTGAATTACAATAACAAAAATGATATTAGTGATATTGTTGTTGTTGTTTTTGTTTGGCACAAAATGTGTATGTGTTTGCGTTTTCTAAATTGCGCTCGCCCTTTGACTTCTTTTTTGTGCGCTTATCTATATTCGTCACACTTTCCAATTTTAAATGCAATTTTGGCTGGCTTACGCCAACTCCGCAACTTTTATTGTACGGAAATTTTTCTTCGTAGAATTAAATAGAAATTTCTTTTGAAAATAATCAAACACTATTTTGTATTTTTGTCCACATTTTTATGATTTTCTTTGCATTCGTCTTCATGTGCGCGCGCGCTTTTATTTTATATAATTTGATAATCAAAGAAGAAAAAAACGACAAAAAGCAAGACAAACACAAACTCACAAATTAAAACTTCAGTGCAAAACCGTGCGCTAAGCTTCACTTTCCTGTTTTACTTTACTAAAGTACCGTTAGTTACCGTGATCGCCACCGCATTGGCATATGTCCAACGAACAACTGAACGGTTTGGGCAAGTGCCGCCGAAAAAAACCAATCAACTAACCATCGATGCGGTCGACTTTGACGCCGACGCCCAATGTTGACGTTGACTTATTGCTGGTAGCGCACAGTCGCATTGATTACGAGTATACAGAGCTTTGCGTGTGAAAGCTCCGTACTTTAAATGTATGTATGTATGTATGTGCGCTTGTTGTTGGTGTGAAGTGCAACGTCAGGCAGCTGAGACAATATCGCTTTACATTAGCCACTTGGATGTCAAACAACGTCGCTTTACATCGCCTTTTCTTGCTTACTCGGCTGTGTGCTTCTGCGGCGCTACTGCGCATGCGTCAAGTGTTGTTTTCTCGCCACTAAATAAACGTGCAAATTGTTGTTTGTATTAATATTTTTGCGCAGACTGTTCGTTGTGATAAAGTATGTTTTGTCGTTATTTCACCATAGGCCAACGTGCTACACAATTGAGTGACTGTGGTGAGTTTTGCATGACTTGTTTTTGTGCTTTTTATGAGTCGCGCTGTGTTTTCGTTTGAGGTGTATTAATGTTGATTATCTGAAAACGGCTTAACTTTTTTGGATGTAATTTGATATGTACTGCGTGCTCCTTTTTTTGTAGGTGTTGCCACCTACGACAATTCTACGTGGTTGCCAATTGTCGGTAATTTTGTTTTGTTATCGTATTTATCCTTCTCTAAGTATATAGAATATTTTCTCGAATACCAATTTACCTATTTGGATGAACTTTGCCATCTACGATTATGTTATGGATTTTAAAAGCATCTGATCACTAAAAAAAATTGATTAAGAGTTTTTTCTCACTGTCCCCTTGTAGAAATTTAAAAACATTCAAAAGGAAAATTTCATTCAATTCAAATTCAGCCTTATAAGAGCACGTAAACAAAGCTCAAACTTTTTACGAATCACAACCAAAATACGATACATCCTCTCAGAGAGAAAGTGATATCACATTTCATTTGACTAACACACCCATTTTAAAACTAAAGTAGCTCTCAGCTTCTGTAATTCATTCGCAATTCGAAAGTGCAAACAATTCAACAAACCCACTCAAATACTCAGCTTCGAACTTTTATTACTGAGAGTTGAGTGGCTCACTGGTTTTTAGTACAAACAACACTTGTGACTTCATTGATGTACTCTGCCGCAATAAAATCATGCATCGTGACGTCACCAACATGTGACACAATTACAAACAGAGATGTCTAGAGTCTAGACTGCAAGCAGCCGCAAGTAGCAAAAACTAAAATACTCCGGTGTAGCAGGTAAAAGGGGAGTAATTGAACACAGGAAAATTTGTATGGATTTATTTTGTAATGAATTTGATTGCGACAGTGCTACAAATATCGAAGTTTTTGAGTCGATCAACCTTAAGTCTCAATAGCTGACTATGGTGGAAAGGTCAGTCCCCTGCACTAGGTGGTACGGTCTGTATTTTCAAAACATGAGCTCAGAGACAATAACCTAAGAAAAGATACACACAGCAGAGATAATTGAAAGTTACTGGACACTTCTATTTTTTTTTCTTCTAGAAAATGGTAGCAAATCGGTATGGACTGACTCAATTAGACTTGACTTGATTTAAGCTCCTTTTGACTATAGCCATAACAGTGAATTGAACACAAACTGATTGATCGAAAGCCTAACTGTAACCATAGCCGTAGCCATAACCGTTGTCATAACCGTTACCATAACCGTAACAATTACCGTTACCATAATGGTTACCATAAACAAACCGAAAATCTCACTGTATAACCATTACCATATCCATAACAATAGCCGTAACCATAACTGTAACCATATCCGTAACCCTAATCGTTATCAAAACCTAACAATATCTGTTATCATAACTGTTATCAACCTGATAGTACCTGTAACCATAACCGTAACCATTAACCTGACACTAGCTGTAACCATAAGCGTTATTATAAACTGGATAGTACCTATAACTACTACTATCACCATAAAAATGCTAGCAATAATCATAGCCGTAACCTTGACTGTAACGACAACCGTAACAAGCACCATAAACGTAAGTGTAAATATAGACGTTGCCGTTACAGTAAACCAAGCCGTAACTATAACAAATCCTTCCTCAGCACAAAAGTGTCATACCCATAAGTCTACCCGTTACCCTAGCCGTACACGTAATGGTAACAGTAGCTATAACCCTGTTACTAACCGTAAGCTTAATTTTTACAGTAAATCTTTTTTTTTTTGTGACTTTGGACCACAATAATTCAATCGAAACTATCATTTAATTACTTAAAAAATATAAATTATTATTATTTTGTTATTAATCTAATATTTTTAGAAATCTCGAATTATAACAGAATGCTTATTGAGTAATTCGTTTTTCAACCCCTTCAACTTATCTATATTTCATAAATCATCGAACATTACTTCGCTCTTCACTTAAGTCCCGAAATCTCATGCTCGTATTTACACAATATTTTTAAAATCTCTGCTACAAAGATAACATCTTTAACAAGCTGCGCGCATGCGTGCACCACCTAACGTCAACAGGTCAACAGCAGCGCTCAACAGCTTAAATAACATAGCAACAATGAACATAAAAACTGCAGATGCAGTTACTCCTATAACAAACACACCGCAACGACCTATATTTATGTACGTTTGTTTGCATTACAATCACATTTGTGGTAACCACAACAACAAAAGCAACAACAAATGAATTAAAAACAAAAACTTAACAAACATCACGGCATTAACGACTTCACCTCAAAGCCAAGTGATTTAAACACATTTCATGCCACACAGCAATATGATTTTGTTCTTGCTTACATTCGTGGCAGTTTTTGTCATTGGTTGGAATTGTTGTTGCTAACATTCGCTTTCTAATGCATGCGCGCATGTGCAACGGTATTGATGCACTAAATCGAGCGTACACATGGATGGATGGATGGATGGATGACTGGAATGAGTCGATTTATGTGTACATACTTGCAAATGTATCGGAATACCTCAATATGTTGAGATGTGTAAAAAGCAAAAAAATATCAACACAGCATCAACTATTTTTAAAGAGGCAAATCTCAACTTAATCGACTTTTTGCATTGATTCGCTTTTATGTGGTTTTCATGCCCGCTTTTTTGCTTGCAATTCACGCACGTTTGAATGTTTTCTTTAACGAGCCAATTGGCGTTTTTTTTCGACTTAAGTATATTGCTTTTATTTCCTTTACTGTATTTTTGTTTTGGTTTTTTATATCTTTCATCAGCATGAAATATTTTTATATTTATTTTTTCAATATTTTTTTTATAATACATATTTTTATTTCTTTTTTCAAAAAAATTTTTTTTTTTTGTTTTTCGAAGTTTATTTATTTTATTTAATGTTTTTAATTTCCTTTTCAAATTCTTTTTTTAGTATTTTTAATTTCTTTTTTTCAATACCTTTTTTTTATTTTTTTTTTTTTAATTTTGATTCTTTATTTTTTAATATTTTTTTTCCTAATCTTTTTAGTTTCCTTTTTTTAAAAGTTTTAAATTTTTTTTTCAATATCTTCTTTTTTTTCTTTAACTTTTTAATTTCCATGTTTTCAAATATTTTTTTTTATTTGTTACTTTCTTTTTTTTTTTTTGAAAAATATTGTGTTTTATTTTCTTTTTTTCGAATTATTATTTTTTTGATATTTTTAATTTTTCTTCTTGTTCCATTTTTTTTAAATTTTTTATTTTCTTTTTTTCAGTATTTTTTATTTTAATGTTTTTAAATTCCTTTTTTAATATCTTTTTTTTCAAGTCTTTTTTCAATATCTTAATTTTCTAATTTCAATATTTTTTTCCTAATCCTTTCAGTTTCCTTTTTTTTACACATTTTTTTTATACTGTTATTTACTTTTTTTGAAATTTTTTTTATTTTCTTGTTTTTCAAAAATTATTTAGTTTTTTTTAATATTTTTATTTTCTTTTGTTTAATATTTTTTATTTTAATATTTTTTATTTCTTTTTTTCAATATCTTTTTTTTGTTTAATATTTTAACTTTCTACTTTTCAAATTTTTAATTTCCTTTTTTAAAATTAATTTTTTTTAATTTCCTTTTTACAAAATTTTTTTTACAACTTTTTTTTTTTAATATTTAAATTTTTTTTTTTTAATTTTTTCTTAGTATTTTTTTCAATTTTTTTTTATATTTCGATTTTCTTTGTTTCCAAAAAAAAAAATTTCTTGTTTTCCATAAAAAATTTTTTTTGTAATATTTTTCCAATTTTTTTTTTATTTTGTTTCAATATATTCTTGTTTTCAATATATTTTTTTAATAATTTTATTTGAATATAAAATTTGCTCTCGTATTGATGAAAGGTATAAAGCTTTCCCTACAGCAGTAGCCACACCCTCCTTACGGGATTTTTTTGAGTTTCATTTTGTACACCACGTTTCCTAATTTATGACAATTGCACTCTATTTACGCAGTTCACATTTGTCAGTCATTTTAATGCCATTGGCCAAAGCCAGTCATTTAATCCCGCGCCGTCATTAGATACGAGTATGTGTGGTTTTGATTTGCGGCAATTTGTTTCATTCTCTTGGCACCAAGCGCAAATGTTGCAAGATTACGCAAAAGTGTTGAACATATGGTTTCGGTCACATAAACATACATACATATGTACATACCCTGGTTAATGACATTTCTATACAATATATACCAACACCAAATATATTAGAATGATCTCATTGGTTTCAGTGAAAAGCAGCCAAGTTTCAAACCAAGCGGAAGGACTAGTTTCAGTTCTAAAATTTCTTAGAAAAAATTTAAAATTTTTATAAAATTTCTTGGAATTTTTATTACATTTTTAAAAAATCTTTTAAATCTGTTAAAATACCACTGTACATATCTTACAAAAAATTATTACTTTGTGACTTTAAAAAAAAAAAAAATTATTATTATTTTTAGACTTTTATGAAAATTTATTTCTCTCTGATATCTAAGCATAAAATAAAATATGAAAAATGATACTCAAACACAAATAATTTTTAACAGATAAACGTTTATACCGATAAACAAGTAATTTGAGCGATAACATTTAATAAAATCAAGAGTTTATCCATTCACATTCTAATCTAAGTAAATATGCGGACATAAGTGCACGTAAACAAACATTAAAAAAACAAATCGTAGCTTAAAGCTGTTCCAGTTTTGCCAACGAACGTAATAACATACGCACCTCAGCCCATACAATTAACTGTTTAGTTCAAGTTGTGGCATGCAACACACATTTGATGTCGTCAACATTGTAAAATGTTCTGTGACGCCGCCGATCGGTTTTTTAGTTTTACTTCTCTTTGCTGTTATTTTTTTATTTGTGGGCAAATGTTAGTAAACGCATTCAAGCAACAAATCGAACGCCCAAACGCAGGCAATTTAGGCAGCAGAATTCCCAAACTCTAACTTGGTTTATATTCTGCAGACACTGTGAGATATGTAACTTTATACTAGCGTGAGATATATCGTTTTTTGAAACATTTGTGAATGTATAAATAATTGTGGTTATTCTTTTAGTTCCGCCAAATGTTTGAGAAATAATAATTGCGGCAAATTTAAAAAAAGGTGGTGGAGTATATGCAAAACACGTTTGACGCAACAAAGAGGGAGCTTAGAGTGATTCGTAGCTGGTATTGCGCATGTCGTTGAGGAATCACCTAGGCTGACTTGAATCTGTTTGAATGGCTAATTGAAGCACTTCAGTGCAGCCAAAGCCAAGTTGCTCAGCGATTTTTTTACGAATTTAATAATAGTTTTGATTTCAATACTGGGGAAAATGTGGACTAGATAAAGCTTTTAAAGAGTGGATGGTGCCATGGATTTTATAAGCAGAAAGTGGGTTCGACACATGTATCTCTCCTATTAAATGTTTCTACCCGAAATGCCATATTGATAAACTACGGTTTTTTAAAGAAGATTGAAAGAAGAATAAAATGGGATCCAGAGAGTCATCGGAAGAGAGTTTATAAGAAATTAGGAGAGGAAATAGAAAATAAAAATAGAAACTGAAAGGTAAAAGTAAAACTAAAAGTAAAGGAGAAGGCATATGAATTGGAAATGGAAAGAAAATGGAAAAAATTAAAAGAAAAATAAATATTTAGAAAAACAAAAGGAAAAAGATAAATAAAAAGAAAAATAAAAAGAAAAAGGAAAATAAAAATAGAAATAGAAATGAAAATAAAAATAAAAAGAAAAATAAAAAGGAAAAGAAGAAGAAAAAGAAAAAGAAAAAGAAAAAGGAAAAAAAAAAAAAAAAGGAAAACAAAAAGAAAACGAAAAAGGAAAATAAAAAGAAAAAGAAAGATAAAAAGAAAAAGAAAAATAAAAGGAAAAGGAAAAGGAAAACGAAAAAGAAAAAGAAAAATAAGAAGAAAAATAAAATGAAAACAAATAAAAATAAAAAAAATAAAAAGAAAAAGAAAAATGAAAAGAAAAAGAAAAAGAAAAATGAAAAGAAAAAGAAAAATAAAAAGAAAAGGAAAAATAAAAAGATAAATAAAAATAAAAAGAAGACGAAAAATAAAAAGAAAAAAATAAAGAAAAGGAAAAGGAAAAGAAAAAGAAAAAAGAAAGGGCATCGGATTTTTGTAATAATATATTAAAGCTTGCTTTTGTACGCTAGGAAATCAAGTAATATGATAGTGAGATGACGTCTAGCAATGATTGAGCTCTTGAATTTTTTTTAAAGAGTTAAAATTGTTCACTATTGATATGAAAATATTAACTCTGTTGCCCGAGAAATTTACTCTTCAAGCTTTTAAAAAGAAGCTTTATGTTTTCTATGCGCTTAAAAGGTTAGAGGTTTGAATCTTTTATATTCCAAACATCGAAATCTATATCGAGTCCCTATGTCATTACGAACTATCGTTGTGTCAACACAATCATAATAAACTGTGTACAGCTGGGTAAAAAAAGTTACAAGTTCCCTGCCTGCTAAGTACTACGACATAGCACAAAAGAGCTTTATTTTCATGAAAAGCACGACGCGCTTAAATCACTACCAAATTTTTCTTGCGCAATCCATAAACGATTCAACCTTCTAACTTAAATTCTATCTTCTGTCTGCGAGAATTTAAATCGCAATTCAATTTATAACACTTCAATACAAATAGTAAACAATTAATTTCCATTTTTCACAGTTGTCTACGGGCAAACAAAAAACCACGTTAAGAACGCAAAATAGTAACAATAACAAACGCTCTCAATACAAATACACTGCAGGTAATAAACTCGCACATTAGAGTCATAGGTCAGCGCATTGCTTATTGGAGATTTCAAAGATCGTGCATAAAAATTTGTTTGAATTAAAAAGAGCTACCATAAACAAAAGAAATACAAATCAAATCTAAATTGAAGTAGGCAAATGGGTGCTCAACTTGGACTTTAATAAGATTTTTTTTTTCTTTTTTATTGAACAAATTTTTTACTTTTTTTAACGGTAGCTGCAGCCGCTGTATATTGGATGCATACAAATATCTAACAATAACAACAAAGTCATTTTCGAAGGTCATCTCAAACTAGAAGCAACCGCATTTTTGATGATTATATTGTTGTTGTTGTTTTTGCTTTTTCTGGTTTTTGTTATTCGCTGGTAATTGTCTGAAATTGAAATTTTTACAAGAATATTTTGACGACACGAAAAAAATATTTTGACTAAAATTCTTATTATTCACAGATGATTACAATTTGAATGCAAAAAATTGCAGACTTTGCACCTTCCGCCTGCAAAACAATAACTTTGTAGGAAACCACTAAATTGAAAAAATTATAATTTTTTTACTTCGGTATTAGCAAAATACTAAAAACAAATATATATACTACGTTTAGCACCTTCGGAAATCACTTAGTTTGGAATTCTTTAAATTACGACAAAATCAAAAAGAACTCAGATGACATTCGATTCGTTTTGCAGTTTGACGGTAAATACTGCCCACTCTCTTATTTTATTTTTGTATTTTATTTTATTTTATTTTATTTTATTTTATTTTATTTTATTTTGTTTTATTTTATTTTATTTTGTTTTATTTTATTTTTACTCTCATCGACTACCACCAAGTTGTACTAAAATAAAATTGTATGTTCCATAAAATATATTTCTTTATACTATATAGATACAATAGAATCATAAAAATTTCTGTTTGTAACAAAAATATAAAAAATAAACTCCGCGATATTAGGTAAATCGTATGTAGGCTATTAAAGTGACTAGATACACGCTGACATACATTAAATCGCATATGAAGTGCCTACAAAATATTAAATCCTTCTAGCGCTTGCATATCGAATTTCATATTACATTCTAACTGCCACAAATTACACAGCCCAAATCATACACTGACTTTTCCAATTAAAATTTGATTCTTTCAAATGAACCAAAAAATTTGCCATACAAAACACAAAATGAATATTGATGCAATCGTTCGATTTTGTCGTTGCGTTCCAAAAGCAATTAATTGGCAACTTTTATAAATTTACACACACACACATATCCAACTCAGCATAGCACCCGCTGCAACGTCCAGCCTTATGTGGAGGCCCTGAAGCTAAGAGGCCAACAAGTCTTAAACGTAAATCAAGTTTGCATTGTTGGCATTTAACAATAAATGATAGCGATGACGCAGCAATAGCAGCCGCAAGCAACTGCCTACCAACCAATGACCATAATC
Organism: Sphenella marginata; assembly: GCA_951509765.1. NCBI lineage: Eukaryota > Metazoa > Arthropoda > Insecta > Diptera > Tephritidae > Sphenella > Sphenella marginata. The sequence continues at coordinate 121,564,165 of OX608079.1, read as the reverse complement.
AAGCGATCATGCGACCAACAAGTCCAATACAATCGAAAAGCAAAAATTAAATTGCAAATAAAATTAACACAAAAATTGAAAAATTAACTGATTTTAAAAATTGAAAGTGTTATGTGGCATCCAACAAAGTGCGACGCAGGTTGTAGGCAAGGAGATGGAGGCTGGTCAAGGTGGGGCGAGTTCCCAATGTGCTGCGTTAGCTTCACTTAACAATTATGCATACAAGTCTCACGTACCAAATTATGGCCTACGGCTAGGGGATTAGCAGGCACTCATTTACTTTTATACATAGAGGTGTGTTATGTATGTACAGTTGCTGATAAAAAATTAGCCCGAGACCTACTTTTGAATTAATTTTTTTTTTTTTTTTCAAATGTTTTACTACCAATTTTTGGTATAATGTGTAATATTTTTGCAAAAAGTTTGTCAAATATCAGGTTGGTCCTCGACAGTAAGAAAACTCCAATTGGCGCTTAAGTCCAAGTATTCTCTGAGTAGCCACTGAACACAGGCTTGGTGATGACTTAAATGTGAGAAGCCCACAACCTGTTGAGCCAGTTCTGAAATAATCGGCATTAATTCTTTTGGAGGCTTTAAAGTAACGGCGTTGAATCTCCATGCAACGGAACATAACTTGAATCCCCGAAAGACGGGTTGTGAGTTCACTTTGAGACCCATCCCATGCTTGATCTTGCTTCAAAGAACAATGTTACAAAATTAGCTGCACCCTAATGTGCATTAACTAGTAACTGAAATGATACAGAAAAATGTACTTGCGTTAAAAATGTAGATCCCCATGATAATAAAATAGACCGCGCCTGGCCGCAAGTGTTAGCGCGTGTAAGCGATCGTATGTATGAATGTATGTATAACGACATGTGCCGCACAAACAAGCATTCACGCCTGCAAATCAAAGTAGTTACTCAGCAGTCAAATCAATTAGTTGTCAAATGGTTGGGAACTAGTTTGCACAACAGGATCGAAGAAATTGTCGGCCAGGCTTTGCTGCGACACAGAACGAATTTATCATAATATCTCCGAAACCAGTTGAAATATGCACCTCAGACACATATTTCGTTGTAGCTCTCATTAGCACCTTTCATTTGATATCCATATTGTACTAACCCATTTTGAGTCACCCTACTCGACATATTAGTTGATAACTTCGAAATCGGTCGAGATATCATAATAAGGTGAAACTTAAATGTTAATCTAGACTTTATGTAATGCAAAGGTAAAAGTTGCATTCAATTCTACTCAGCAGTCTTAGAGTGATGCGCGTTCAAACAGACAGACAGACATACACAAAAACTGAAAACTGATGCTTTGGCTTAATAACGGCCCGTACCTATCAATTGTGCTCGAAGTGCGCGCTCTTACATATAATCGAAAAAAAATAAAATTTGTTAATGGTAGTTTTGCCGACTAGTTTGGGATGAGTTAGAAAGTGCTAGTATAGTTATGCTGGGTAACAATCTCTAATAAATGAGTTGCCGATCAGTGTACATAAACTGAATACGCATGCTAATTTCAACACACACACACCCACACACACACATATGCGTTAAAATTGAAGTACGCAAACGGCCCGCCAACTGGCTACTTGATCTTGTCTTCATACCAAACTAAGCCAAATACTCGTAATGCGGTCATTTCTTCTTTTTTTTTCGTTTTGCACCCCGCGAGGTAATGAAAGCGAAATTAACACACAATAAAAAAAAAACTGACCACAAAAATAGTGAATGTAAATCGATTTACATATGTATGTACCTTCCATACCCCTTATCCACCTACTTTTTTGAATTTATAATAAAAACAGGCTTCGTCTATTGCGTGGGCATTGTGGATTCGGGGCAATAAAAGCTTGCAGAAATTTAAAGCGTTAAATTGTTGCATTATTTAATTTATTTATTTCTTTTTTTTTGTTATAAAATGCTGCTTGGAGCCTTACTGACACATTGATTATTTAAAGTGTAGAATGAATAGGCAAAACTATTTGATTTCGTTTGTGCGCGATGATGCAATTAAAGAGCGCTTTAACGGTGCGGTCTCTTTGTTAATTTTGTGGTCCGTCAATCATGTGTACAAAACAAATGAAGTTGCTTACAAAAATGCACGACCTTTGACACACCTATGACTTGTGGACTTGATTGTGTTGAAAGATAAATTCGTATGTTAGCTCATTACCCAAAAATATAGACGAAAATATTTACAATAATCTTTGGTGAGCTCTAATTTTCATGTTTTAATATAATTAACAGATCTCTAGACTATCGTCTTGTAACGCAGCTGCTTGAAAGTAAGTGGTACCAAGGACGATTTTGTAATGATTTTACACAAATGAACCTTAACAAACAAAGTGTCTGAATTTACTTATAAGAACGAAGGAGACAGAGCTTCAAAAAATAAAAAAAATATTGTAGTTCTTCAAGGAGGTGCAATATTCAGATCTTTTGTAGCTTACTCCTATTATATTAAAGAAATCTTTCGCGGTACTCTTTCCCACGAATGCGTAGCGGTTCATTAAAGCTTCGCAAACTCTCAAAGCTGCCACAACAGATTTCATTATCGAAGATCTGCACCTTACAGCGGAACTGATGCAATAAGTCAGACTGTTTATTTTTGTTTATTTAAGGGACGATTTTACATCTCCTTTTTTAGGTTAACACAAATTACTCAACTTTCATCACTAACACTTTTCGTGCTCGAGGAATAAAAAGAAGAAATCCAAAAATTAAAAAAAAAAAATTTTTTTTACGTTTTCAGAACACCAATAAACTTTCAGTGAACAAAATTGTGAAATTTGAATGAAAAAATTAAAAGTGCATTTGCTGGAAAAAAACACTCTTATGAAAATTTCAGGATATGATTGGATTGGTATTAAAAAAAAAATAAGTCCAAAATTTAATTCCGAACTTTATTTTTTAATTTTCAAAATTTAAATTTTTCTAAATAAAGAAATCTAACAATTTTTTAAAATTATTTTTTTGCATCTCTAACTACCCCATTTGGAAGTGCCAGAGTTTTCTAAATATGTATTTAAAAAAATTATTGAAAACACAGGAATAATTTCGAATTTGAAACAAAAATAAAAATATTTAGGTACTTAAAAAAAATTAAAATATTAATTTGAAAACAAAAGCTTAATTTGAAAAAAAATTTTAAATTTGCAAAAAGTTATAATTTAAAAAGAAATAAACATTTCAATTTCAAAACAAAGATAAAAATTTTAATTTGAAAAAAATAAAATTTTAATTTGAAAAAAATAAAAAATTGAATTTGAAAAAAAAGGTATTTAGAATTGAATTTGATAAAAAAAAAACTTTCATTTAAGAAAAAAAATTTCAATTTCAAAAAAAGTTTTAATTAAAAAGAAATAAATATTTCAATTTGAAAACAAAAATTTAGTTCGAACAAAAATAAGAATTGAATTTAAAAAAAAAATAGAAACTTAAATTTGGAAAAAATAAAACTTTCAATCAAAAAAAATTTAAATTTAAAAAAAAAATTTAGAATTAATTTAAAAAAAAAATTTTAATTTGAAAAACAAAAGAAAAACTCAATTTAAAAAAAAATTTATTTAAATTATAAATTATTATTATTTTTCTTGGTTTTTTGATCATTTTATTGACCTAGCCGTTTGTAATGCTTGGTTAGAATACAAGATGGATTGTGAAAACAACCATATCGCATCAAAAGAGTGGATGGATCTTTTGGCATTCCGAAATGACATCGCAGATGGTCTCCTAGCGCGATCAGCTCAGAAAACGCATCAACGAAAGCGCGGGCGTCCCAAGTCAACTGTTGTAGAGGGTAATGAATGTAGTCCATCTTTATCAGCAACAAGCAGTCCAACGACTTCCAGACAACAATATGAAACAGCTCCATCTCTTTCTCTACGTTATGATGGGTTTCATCATTGGCCGGAGCATACCGTGGAAAAACGGAGGTGTAAAATCAAGGAGTGTACAGGATATTCGAGATATATGTGTTCAAAATGTAACGTCCACTTATGCATGCCCAACGGAACACGAAACTGCTTTAAAACATTTCACAGCCTTAACAATTAAGTAATATGATAAGAAAGTAAGTATCTAGTATCAGTATCAGTTTTCCAATAATATGCTTTTTAGTTTTGAATGAATTTCTCTTATTTGTTTATTTTTCATGTATGTATGCATATTTCATATATTATTTATGTATGTACATATGTTTTTAAATTTAATTTTTATATAATTCCATTTTACTTTAAGTTTGTTAATGTAAAAACTGAAATGTAAACTTAAAAAATACTTTTTGAATAAATAAAAACACTTGCGAAAATAAAATTTACGTGGAAATTTTTTCTCCCCTTAAGGAAATTGATGCCATATGGCATCATGCTCAAAAACCTATTTCAAAAAAAAAAAAAATTTAACTTGCGATTGCTTATGACTATTGAGGTCAAATAAGGCAGGAATTTGACTAAATTGGATTTTTAGAACTAAAAACAAAAAAGATGAAGTGAAAGGGTTAAAAAGGAAACTGTCCACCAAATTTTCTTCAAACCGAACGGGGTTCGATTCCAACTATGAGACGATTTATATAAGAATTGAAAGAAGCCAATGCTTCATTTTCATGCAAAAATTGGTTCGAAGTAGGTTAGAAATATCCATGCCCAGAAAGTACCCTTCAAATGCAATCGTTCCAGATTCAGAAACACTTAGTATTATCCGAGAACCGCAATTATTTAACCAATCCAGCACCTACTCATTAAGACTTACATTCCCAAAACGTTGGCAGAAATTACAAGAAAGTCGAGATTTCAGCGAGAACAACAAAGTTATTCAGAGTGAGTTCTTCATTCATTCTTCACTTCTCATTTCCTCACACCCTGAGGATCGTATTACATTAAAGTTTCCAATTACATAACACTTTATTAAACAACTCAATAATTCTTTTAACATGTTAAATTGAGAATATATATACATATATGTCCACTCTGAATATTAATTAATAATAATTCTAGCAAATTTTGTCAAAAAAACAAGCCCACGCATTCTTTAATTGAAATATATTTAGACGAGTATGAGCAAATTAAATACTGTCAAACTGCGAGACATGTTAATAGTCGCAAGTGCATAGCCATTCCATTCACAGCAACCAGTTTTCAATTTCCAATCTGAATAGGTCACATGCGTACGCATTCAATTTATCAGAAGGCGTCTCACTGACACGCTTCGTTGGCATAATCAATTGGCTTCACAACTAATTGAACGTTCAGATGCCAACGCTTGGAACGTGGGAAAATTTCAGGATAGGAAGCACGCTCATGGTAGGGAAGCTTAGCCCGAAATGTTTTGAACATTCATATATTTGAGGTTAGAATAGGATGCAGTGTAGTCGAATATGGTCTGGGAATGGCTCACCCCGCTCTTCACTTTCATTTCAGGTGATCTCTGGAGCTCATTGAGCTCCCTGCGGCTTATTTATTCCTGGGCTCAACATATTGAAAACCAATAAGCCCTGAAAATTTTTCATATTTTCGGGATTTTCATACGTCATAAGCGCAACAATTTCACCCAAAAATGACAGAAAGTGAAAATCCACAGAAGCAAAAAAAACGTCAGGCGTGTGTGTTGCGGAGGTGTCAACCGGACGAGCCCACAAGCTACTGAATCACCGTAAGGAATTGGAGTAATGACTTTGACGTAATTTGTTTCAATATTCATTAACCGTCACATACATACATACATACGAACGTGTGAGTTATAAAAACTTGCAAATAGCTACTTAAACTTGTTTAATAAAGGCACATGCTTATCGAGATATAAACGCAGCTTATTTATGCTCATAATTAGCATTGACATAACTACAAACAAATATCATGACCAAGTGTCACAACGCACAAGAGTCAATGATAAGGATCTCGAGTTGACATTTTTGCAGAGCCCGTTCATTGGTTGGCGCTCAAGCGCTCAAGTAGTCATAAAAACTGCCAATGCGTAACTGAGTGCTTGTTAAATATTTTCATTTAGTTGTATGTGACGTATTTATGTATTTACATAGTTTATTTATAAATTAGGCCCATATATAGAGCTGTATGCATACCAAGGCCTTAGCTAACATTTAAAGGTGGGAACTAACAAAAGTTCGCTTAAGTGAAGAAAAACTTATTATAAACATATGAGGCACCAAAAAAAAAATATTTTGAAAAAAACAAATAAATGTTTTGAACGAAAAATATTTTAAACGAAAAAATTTAGTTTCAAACCAGAAAATTTTTCAGTATTCAAAATCTAAAAAAATTAAAGTTCATCATTCAGTATTGGACCCATTTTTTTTTTTAAATACAATCTAATCAAATCCTGAAATTTTTTTTTAAAAATATGAATTTTAAAACTTTCAGCAATTTAAAAAAATAATAATTTTTTAATTTTCAAAAACTTTCTAGTCGAGTTCAATAAGTTAAACCATAACAAATTTTCATCACTGAAAGATTTTTTTAGTGCTAGTGAGAAATAAAAATGTAAAAAAAATTTAAGTTCCTTGGTGTTCCCCAGCAAGGTATTAAATCAAGTATTTTAAACTCCGTATCCGCTTCCATCCAAATCTTTTTTAACCAGTTTCAAAGTACACTTTTTGCATTTCGTCAACTAGCTAATTTTCAAGTACCCAACAAAACCGGCAAAATTAGAAATTTTGAACTTCCGTCACTTTTCTATGGCAAATCAAATAATATTGTAGATATTATGCTTCTCAAAGTATAATTCTAGCGGTAGATTTATGAGTTTTTAATTTTAAGGTGCTAGCGAACTTTTATTAGCACCCCCGTTCGTATAATTTTACCTAAATCAAATATTTTTATGCACCGCACATATCTACACACAGATGTACATACATGCATACATATGTACGTAAATGTTGTTTACCTAAATATAAATATTACATAAAATATGCAGCTCGCTGATTTGTCATGCGTTTTGTAAATTTTGGCATGTCACACTGCAAATGCTCAAATTGATCTAAGCAAATACATACATTTGGGTGCAAATATTTATAATACCTGCAATGCTTTCGTTTTCCTTGGCGCCTTGGTAAATAAAAATTTGTAAACTACCTATTCAATTGAAATGCAATTGGAACAAGTATTTGAATTTCGCATGCTCTTTTCAGCTAGGTGTTGCCACTGAGAATTTTTTTTACAAAGTTGCAACTATTTTAAATTAAAGTCAAAATTAAAGAATTTATATAAGAAATACCAGCTTAAGTTGTAGTGAGAAAAAAAGAGATCTTTTAATAAGAAATCTTTCATCATCCAATAAACTATTTTAGCTTACTTATCTCCTCCACTCCCATATGCTTAGTGCGATCAAGCCTTTGCTGGTGTTTTGGAGTGGTTGGAACACCGCACTTGTGCCTTATTTTGATGCAGTAACTTTAACTTTGCATGCATCCTAGGTCACTTTGTCACCCTGTTCTTCTGCTTGAATGTCGAAAGTCACAAAAAAAATACATTTAGAGCTTTTAGGCGATCAAGATAAAGCCTGAGCGACTTCCAGAACTCTGCCGCAGATTTTGAGAAATATTTTAAAATATAATGTGCCCTAATTATAATCATTGCTTAACACGCGTTCTAATTAAAATCTTTGCCAAACTTAAAAGACCTTGAAAATGTTGGTCAATAATAGACTATTATTTATTATTAATAGTCATATTAAACAAAGCTTTTAGCTAAAATTATATAAAACAGGGCACCCTTATGAAAAAAACTAAGTTGGTTGGTGCAATGATGCAATTTTGTATGTTTCACAAGGTCACCCTGTGTCATTTGTTTTATGCCACAAGCACAATCATAGACACAAACCGTGATTTTAAAATTTTAAAATGTCATTTTCCTGACAGAAGCTCCAACTAACAAACAAATTATTTAAACCTAAAATCAAATTTATTTACATCGCTTTCTTGTATTTACATCAGATATTTGTGAAGTCAAATTTTTTAGTATGCCGTAAAATTTCGTATAATTTGTAATTATAATTTTTTTGTAATCATTTAAACGAAAACGTGTTTATGTGCACTAAAAACTGCTCCCAATAACATCAAATGTTCACAAAACATTTGCACAATTAAGCTATGGTATAGCCATTATTCATTTGCAATTTCAAAATTGTTTCGCATTGCTTGCTCGTTAACTTGGCTAAGTGGCAGCAGGCGCAGCTACGAGGCCGATAGCAGGCAGGAGTGAAAAAAATATGTAATTGTAAAACATAAAGCTTCCAGCAAATCTTGTCAAAATTTACCACAAGCAGTTAAAGCTTTTTTTTTTTTTTTTCTTTTTTTGTTTTGAATTTTTTTTTTGGTGCTGTTATAAATGCGTTCGATTCTAAGCAAGAGCATAATTTGAAAGGCGCTCAAATGCGTTTATTTTTGGAATTTTACCATTTTTTTGTCATAACAAAATTGTCAGCTCTACATCTTGCAGTAGCGCATGGAAAACATTTAAAAAGCAATTAAAATGCCTCTAGACAAATATTCAATTAGATGCGTATGTATGTATGTTTGTAAATGCATGTAATGCAAGCAGGATAGCGTAGATTCGGCAAATAAATTTAAAAACCAGACAGTGTGTCACATGGAAGCGGCAACACAAACCTACATGTGTACATTGATGTGAACGCCGCCTTAGGCAACACGCAATTACAAAAGCTAGAATAAGCTAAAGGCATTCAAGCACATTAAGGTGGAGCGATTTTAAACCGAAAAAAAAAAATTCTAAAATTATGAGAAAATCAAAGTCACCGATTTGAGCAACCCCTAAAGAACAGAGCTAATTTTTTGTGAGAATAATTTTTTCGTCCATATCTAACTTTTCAGGAGGTAGCACCCAAAATCGAAGACAAAAAAGTGTTTGAATCAGCCAAATGTACATAGTTTAAGCCCCGCAAGGAAGTATGGACGTTTCAGTTTCAACCGTCAGATTACTTGTTCTTACCTGCTTACTAGCACTTTTAATTAATCGAGAATTAAGTGATAGCAATCAACAAGTTTCAGGAAAAAAAGTTAATCAATAACGGTAAAATAAACAAGTAAATCACCAGCTAATTGGCATATAAGTGTACCAAATTAAATTGAAAAACAAAAACATTGACTGCTTTGATATAGAAATTTAATGTATTTAGGTAGATGCCTGCTCACCGAAAAATCAACGCATAAATAGCATCATTAGTAAACACCAAAAATGGTGGCTGGTTACGCATGCGTTGCTATTTCTTGTTCTTTATTTTTGGACTAACTACAGGGGCAGGTATAAATACTCAACCACATATATATGTATGTATGTATCTGCTGGTAGAACTCCGAACACTGTTCGTATTGCATGTTTTTTAACTTTGTAAGCTTTGTATTTTGCTCTCGCATGGAATGCGTACAAATCCGCTTATCAATGTGCAAATAAATTACAACAACAATCTCGACTTGAGCTGTCACCAGTTACATGTTTCTACCGTCACACCGCCTGCCTATTTCAAACACTGACTTTTTTTTGTCTAACCAAGGTTTGTTTAAACTCAACTAAACTTTCCTGTTTTATGAGTTAAAAAATATTTTAAATTTTTGTTTCTCTTATCTGTTAAATGGAAATTAAATATATATGTATATGTACCAAGTACTGCCATGCATTTTCTTTTTATACCTAGTTGTGTTTATCACATAAAAATGCTTTACAGCGGCATGATCGGCTTTTGCGAAGCGGTAGAGAAATCAAATTTGGTAGGTCCTTTGATCGTGTGTTTTCAAAATGCAAATTTCGCACCGACCCTACCATAAAGAGCTCTTGTAGATTTTTCGCTGTAAATATGGGCAAAATAATAGATCACAACTAGGTATATAATACTCATTTTTATTCGAACTTCGACTTCTTTAGTTTGTTTATAAAATTTGTGATAAACTGGATTATATAAAACTCTATTATTACTATTTTGTCTGTATAATTTATAACTGAATAACATTTTATAAAACAAAAAACTTTTGACAGCGAATTGTAATAACGAACGAGTGATTCGTATAACATCTAGCCAAATTAAATTACTTGTTTTATTTATTTTGACTTATTAAATAAAACCTAGCCCTGAAGTGACGATATATCTTTTACAACCTCCGAACTCACTAGCTCGGAACTAAATATTTTCCCTTAAAGGGTATCAACCAAGGCGAATTAATACAAGGTGGCATTATCCCATCAGCTGATAGGTACTTTTTTCTCAAATTTTGACACTACACATTTAGCCGCCATACGAATTTGACATTAGTCCTACAAATTACAAAAACCAAGTACATTGAAAATGTATGGATGTGAGTTTGTAATGCGCCTGGCTTCCACCTTCAATTAATTCGCCGTTAAGAAAGTGACTGCTGTGTGTGAAGCGACCTTAATAACGGTTTTGTTTGCTATGTGCATATGTATTGCAAGCTTAGTTATGTCAAAGTGCGCCATGCAAAAATTTTGTAATCCGCATTGTTTGGAAATATTGCCATAATCTATCAAAATTGCATTGCTAATGTAACAATTTAGCAAAAAATATATTTGAAATTTTTGCAATTCATTTATCTTCATTACAGCTGTCAAAAAAAATTAAACAAATATCAAAAGGTAATAACAATAACAATACGGTTATAATCGACTATTACGCCTGTCATTACGAAGTAAATCACTTGCAAAAGCGTGACAGTGGACTTGCAGTAAATATGTATGTTTGTATGTGTGAGTTCAATTGATTACCGATTGATTGAATTTCGAAAAGCGCTCACATAAATTAAAATTATTGATCAAGCAGTGATTGTTATACAGGTTAACGGTTATTTAAGCAATTGTAATATTTAAATATGAATAATTCATACAGTGAGGAGATTTCTATAAAATTTCAAATTTTTTAAAAAATAAAGCTGAAGTCATTGGTGCTTTTGAATTTGTCATACATTTTTCTATAGAAATCATCCACAATTCGATTTGAGAAAATGAACAAACATTTTTAATTGAAAATTTTAATTGATTAATAATCACTTTATTTAGTGAACTCATTACAGGAAATGAAATAATTACGTGTGAGTCCGAACGTGTTTCCAGTTATTTATGCTTTGCATGGTTCAGGATTATCACCACAATAAAGTGGACCCTCTTGCTGCCAAACTACAAATATAAAAGTAACTAAATTTGATGATTAACTAAATCTGTACACAATTCACTCTGTTTAAAGCTCTTACATTCGCCAGTTTTACAAAAATGCACAGATCATTTCTTTCGGCTCTTCGGAACAATCATTGACGCATAGAGGCATCTGCCCATACTCGGACGACATTCATTATTTTCGTCCATAGACCAGATAAACTCTTCAACTCTAAGAGAACAATTGAATGCATGGCCGTGTGGTGGCGGTTGCCATAAATATGATTTTGGATCACCGAATGCAATTTGCACCGCAAACGACGCCAACAGCGCTGTAATACAAAGCACTTCAACTGAGGGCATTTTCATAATAAAGTCGTAGTAGAAGTTTTGATAAGAAAGCATTTAAGCCACTTGTCGTGATAAGCTATATTGCATAGTAGTTTTTTGCTTAATTAATTTGTATGTCTTTTGTTGAAACAGCTGATAGAATGAATTTTATTTGGTATTATGACGCTAATGTCAACACTTTCAATTGCTAAGGGTCATGACTTAATAATTTATATGGTTAATGTACATGACATATGGTCTTCTTCTTGTTCATCGTAGCTATGTCAAACTATCACTTCTTTGTTTTTTGTTTACATTCTTTGTTGCACTTCTTGGAAAAGCTCCTGAGTTCGCTTGCGTATTTTGTTCGTTTTTAATAAAAATTCACTTTAAATTGATATTTAATGTGTTCTTCGTGATAATATTTTAGGAAAATGTGTGATTTGTAAGTGTAATGTATGTGAAAAGTTTATTTAAAAGTCTGAACGTTTTTGCGCGTTTGTCTCACACGCCTTTTGACATAAGTACGAAACAACGTCAAACGGTACTTTCGTGTTGTTGCCCTATTAGTTCAACCTATATAGTTAAGTCATGGCTAAGGGTGCGTACAGAGTGGCCGCTTGTTGCCGAGCCGAGCCGACTGACGCTTATTGCGAGAACCAATGCGAGAAAACTGGTACTATACAAATTAGTACAAATAAGGGCGAACAGATCATAGTGGGCGCCGAGCTGGTCAGAACGCAAAGCTGATTGATTGGTAAAAACAATGTCCGGGAGCTCTCAATTAAGGTTCGGAGAAATCATATGCAAAAAATGCGATGCCCAACGAGAGTTTTGACAGCTCACAATAGAAATATAACATTTGGTCTTCGTTGCCGGTTTATCAATAGCACGACTACAAACGATATATTTGGCACGTGTATGCAAGACCCTTAAAAATATTTCTGCTGTAAAACTTGCCACAACAAATACCTTAATGAATTCCTAAAAAAATGTTTTTCGTTGAAGTGTTTTTGCTCTTTAGCGCTATTTCGGCAATTCAAATCTCCAACCTTTTTTATCATCCGAATTTTAAATTATGAAATCAGTTGGTAACCAAAATATATAAACGTTGGCATTTAAAATTTAAATAGACAAATATTTTCTTATTAAGTATAAAACTAACATATATTTTACAAATTAAATATGTACAAAATGAGCTTAATTATCACACTTTAAGGTATCCAAATGATTGTTATCTTCGATGGTTAATTAAGGAAAGCATGGTTGGGGATTTGCACCGCATGGAACTGGGCCCTCTTGCTGATAATCTAAATAAAAATTAAAAACATAAAAATGTATTAAACAAATAGATCTACAAACATTTCTCTTGTTTAAACTCACATTCGCCAGTGTTACACAAATGCTTCGACCATTCACATTGGCTTGGGAAAGTACAGAAACTTTCTGCACGATGTGCGCAAACCGTTTCTTTCGGAGCTCCAGCACAATCATTCACGCATAAAGTTTGGCACTCTGCTTTGGGTATTTCTTGAAGCACTATAGGTCAAATAGGGAAGAATATACAATAAATTATATGATACAAAACTCAATGTTCTCTAAACTTACATGGGCGACCCTGTCGGTATCGCTGGCAATTAGCTTGGTTGTAGAAACACCTATTCATCACGGGTAGGCACACGTTATTCTCGTCTTTGGACCAGACCAAATCTACCGATTGCAAACAGTCGATGATAAGGCCAGGTCTGCATGCAGGAGGTGGTGGCGGTGTTGCTGCTAACACAGTTTGCACCGTCAGCATAGCCAACAGCACTATAGAACAAATCACTTGAACAGATATCATTTTCGTACTGAACTCTTTCAATCGTTCGCCTTTTATTAAGAAAGCATTCAAGTCACTGGGTTGCGATGTACACAACTCTGGGCGGCATGCATAGCTAATGAGAAGCTTTAATTTAAAATGTTTTAGAATATACATGTGATTGTGAGTATGATTTATTTTAATGATAGACTGAAAAGCAAAACTTTTTTGCAAACACTTGGTTATCCATTCTGATAATCTGCACAGTGGCTGTTGGGAATGACTAAATTTGGCTTGTCTGTAACCATAGCAACCATACTTGTTGTCGGCTCCCGTTGATAAAGGTCACAAATTTCACACCCGACACTCATAAAACCACCGATTGCTTTGGTTACACACAAGCAAACGTTGATAGTTGCTAAGGCACTTGAAGAAAAAAATGCATAGCAAGTTTCTGAAAAATAATGGAAAGTAAGTAACTTCGGTATGTTAATTCTTTCAAGGGGTACTCTTACATATTCATACCTAGCTGTACTAGGGTATTACAGTTATTGCATATACATAATAGTGGACAATAATAGGAAAGAAGTATATTATATGCTACCCCTTCAACAGTTTTAAATGAATTCTAATTTTAGAATCGTATAACTATTATTCCTCGTGCTCGCGTTTATTCAACTATGCTGATGGTAGGGTATTAAAGGAAAGATATGTGTGAGTAAACAAAAATATTTAGAAAAAACCCCCAACTGTGCTTTTTTTCTTTATTAATCTTGATTCGATGTATTATCAGCTGAATTATTTTAAAAATAAAAGTACTTTCGAGGGTCGTATGCAATGTACAACTGTGGACCTGTACAATGGTCATATTTGGAATAATATTTGTACACTCGCACGCTCTGGATATCTACAGCATTGTTTACCTATTTTCAGCTATTTTGCCAATTTGAGCGTTAGGCAGTGTACAGGCGCGTAGCCAGAAAAAAATTTCGGGGGGGGGGGGGGTTTGGCCAAAGTGTCAGTAAATAAAAATTGCCTGTATATTAAGCGCATTTCTATAACAACCGGCGTAAATGTGATTGTAAACCAAATTTGGTTTGGTCATACACCTAGACCAGTATATCTGCGTTCAGTAAAATTAACTTCTTTAGACTAATTTCATAATTTTTGAATGAAAGTATGTGTAAATACACAACAAAAATACTGCAACTCAAAGTTAAGAACTTTGTGGAAAATTCATGAAAATTCAAGAAAACTCGAAAAATCTTCATAAAAATTTCTAAATTTTTAGTAAAAATTTTTAGGTTTTTTTCGAGTATGCAGTTTTGAACAAAGATACCAATCTTAAGCTGCTAAAATAATTACTCGATTACTCGCGCTGTCCAAAATAAATCCAAAAACTCTATATAAATGACACTTATGAAACGCTTAAGAAAAATTGCTTGTGTCAGAATCTCTTCCACTTTTCTACTGCTAATTTCTGGAAAATGTTTACAAAAAAGTGACCTGCGCAACTCTGGCTTTGGAAAGAAGTAAATAGTTGTCGCTTTATTTCTTGAAGAAAAACTGAAGCTTCGGAAAAATAAAAACAAAAAATATAATAAAATAACGTTGAATACAAAACGGAACGTCAAAAATTCTTGGCTATTCATGACAATTTCATGAATTCAAAATATTTCTTGAGCATTTTCTTTTCACCAGCATACAGCGCTTTTACTTTTAAACTTTTTCAATCTTTTTTTGCAAATTAGCTTCACTTTTTATTAGCACCTGACAAGTATAAGTACAATCTAATTGTTACTTTCTCTGATAATTCAATACTACTGCGTTGTGTACTGCTTTGTCATTTTTGGTAATTTTTTTTTACTTCTTAGTCATGTTTTGGTTAAGCTTATGGCAACCGTGACTACAATAACGAGAGACACTCATTTTTACGATTTTTGCCCGTTGTATTTATAACTCGAAAAGCAGTTAATTTGAATTTCAACTGACTTGAGTTCGAACACACTGTTGTTGTTAACATGCTATGTAGTTGAGATGCTAAGTTGATCTTATGTAGAACAAGTCTGATAGATTGGCGCGAATTTCTTGAAGCGGCAATGAGTGAACCGTTGCAGGAATTTAGTTGTGACCTCTCAGACTTGCTCTGACAATTGGTTAGCGACTACCAATAACTTCTCTCAGCGTGAAATATTATTTAATTTTATTCTTTCGTATTTTCATTATTGCTATTAGTGCTTATTTTTTAACAGGGGTTTTAAAAGTGAATAGAGTAATTATTCAAGTACAGACGTATATTTTTTAATTTTCGGAAATTTCGGGGGGGGGGCGGGTTTGAACCCCCAAAACCCACCCCTGAATACGCGCCTGGCAGTGTATAATGATATTCGGATGCGTGGAATGAAGGACAACATTTAAAAAGGACTTAAACTTAGTACGAAATTTGCAAATAGTACCATCTGTTGGTCCAATTTTTGCTGAGCATACAATTTTTATAAATGTAAAATCTTCCAGCTAGAGCTGGATGTATTATATATTATGTATATTATTTATTTAATTATCATATACCTATTTAATTGTTATTTTATAGATACGTATGTACATGTATACGAAAATAGATGGCAGAAATTAGGTAGTTCCAGTATCGAGCTGTAAACTGCGCTACTAGTAGAGATATACTCCTGCCCGTGGGCAACGATCCAGAGCCGAAAAAATAAACATGCAAATGCAACAACAACGAATAACCGGATCACAATTTTTTGTGAATATATACGCTTTAGAATAAATTCCGAAGCTGCGGTCACAGGTTAGGGAAAAAGTGACATTAATAAAAATTGAAGAGAAGCGTTTCGGCCTAAATTCAGTATCAAAAGAAAAATGTTGCAAACTGGGGCCAAATCGCCACAGACGTGACAAAAAAATGCCAATATCAGATTATGACAGCCTTAAGCGTACAATTTTATTAACATTTCGAATGAAAACAAACGTGAACGAGTAGGTGAACGTATCTACTCGTTGATTTGAATTGCCACTCGTTCACAAATTGCCGATCGAAGGCGCAACGAATGGAAGCAAATATTGAAAAATGGATGCCTACCTATTTAATTTTTTTTATATACATATATATTTATTATTTGAACTATCGTATATGAGAAAGGACAAACTATAATTAACTTATTTAAACGCAAAAGGAAATAATTGTAAAATTTATTAGCGAAGACCCCGATTTGGCAAACTGTGCGTAGGAAAAAACGGCTGCAAAACATATTTGGGAGGTGGTTTTAGGCATCCGATAACTGAAAAAATTAAATTGAACCCGAACGCTTGTGCTAATTTATATGAACCTCGAAGAATTTTATCTTTTTCTACAAACCATTTTTTATTCCTCTGCGAATCATCAGTTTCGAAACGTATAAACTCTGGACATAATTTTTCTTGGATATGAAGGAATACTGCGAACGGATATGGTGCGCTGGCCAATAGCCAGTTGATGTCCGCCATGCAAGGAGTGAAAAAGTTGCAGCTAGTTGCAGGACTGAAGGAACCGACTTATTGCCATTCCTCATGAAATTAATTTTAGAGAGTACCTAATTAGACGCCTCCTTGTTCATCCCACATCGTTTAATAAAGCTGCAAATAATAAACAAGCACAGATGTTGATCCACTAAGAGCTGATGGTGGATCTTTTGGAGGGGAATATTTACGTAGAGGGGAAAAAAGCTGACAACGAGAAGTAGCACCAGTTACGGCGCGATGGACAAATGAATGTAAAGGGGAAGTTAAAGCTTTTATTGTCCAAATTTTAAACTATGAAATCAGTTGGTAACCAAAAATAAAGAAACGCTGACATTAAAATTTCATACAGACTCATAATTTCTTATTAAGTATAAAACTAACATATATTTTCCAAACTAAATATGTACAAAATGTGTTTAATTATCACTCTTTAAGGTATTCAAATTATTGTTATCTTCGATGGTTAATTAAGGAAAGCATGGTTGGGGATTTGCACCGCAAGGAACTGGGCCCTCTTGCTGATAATCTAAATAAAAATAAAAAAAAATTAATAAACAAATAGATCTACAAACATTTTTCTTTTTTAAACTCACATTCGCCAGTGTTACACAAATGCTTCGACCATTCGCATTGGCTTGGGAAAGTGCAGAAACTTTCTGCACGATGTGCGCAAACCGTTTCTTTCGGAGCTCCAGCACAATCATTTACGCATAAAGTTTGGCACTCTGCTTTGGGTATTTCTTGAAGCACTATAGGTCAAATAGGGAAGAATATACAATAAATTATATGATACAAAGCCCATTAGGCTTAACGGGCTTTTATGAAAGTGGTCCTTAACGAACTCTAAACTTACATGGGCGACCCTGTCGGTAGCGCTGGCAATTAGCTTGGTTGTAGAAACACCTATTCCTCACGGGTAAACACACGTTATTCTCGTCTTTGGACCAGACCAAATCTACCGATTGCAAACAGTCGATGATAAGGCCAGGTCTGCATGCAGGAGGTGGCGGCGGTGTTGCTGCTAACACAATTTGCACCGTCAGCATAGCCAACAGCACTATAGAACAAATCACTTGAACAGATATCATTTTCGTACTGAACTCTTTCAATCGTTCGCCTTTTATTAAGAAAGCATTAAAGTCACTGGGTTGCGATGTACACAACTCTGGGCGGCATGCTTAGCTAGTGAGAAGCTATAATTTAAAGTGTTTTAAAATATATTAATCTATGTACATGTGAATATGAGTATTTTTTTAATTTTACTGAAAACCTAAACTCTTTCAAACACTTGGTTATTCGTTCTGATAATCTGCTTAGTGACCGTTCGCAGTGATCAAATTCTGCTTGTGTGTAACCATAGCAATTGGTTTCCATGTACTTATTCCCGGCTCACATCAAAAATTTGGGGACAAACACGCGACACTCAAAAAACCACGGATTGCTATAGTTACACACAAGCAAACGTTGATAGTTGCCAAGAGACTTAAAGAAAAAGATTCATAGCAAGTTTCTGGAAAACCATGGGAGGTAATTATACCCAGCTGTACTACATATTTTTTAAATATAATTTAAAGTTTATGTATTAGATCATGAGAAACTCTCTTAAAAGAAATTATTTAAAATAAATTTGTTGAATTCAAAAATTGTGAGAGCTGCCAAAAAGGACAAGAATAGGAGAAATTTCTACACTGCCCGTTCAGCAAATTAAAATGAAATCTTCTGCATAATATTCGAAATTTAAAAGTCATACAGTTATTATTTCTCGAGTTAGTTGATGAAATTTTATTGAACTATGCTGATGGTAGGGTATTGAAGGAAAGATATGTATGTATGTATGAATAATCAAAATTATTTAAAAAAAATCCCCAGCTGTGCTATTTTTATTATTAATCTCAATTCGATGTACTATCAGCTGAATTATTTTAAAAATAAAATTACTTGAATAATATTTACATACATACACGCGCTGGATATCTACAGTTAAGATGTTTCAAAGCTGATACGACAGGTGCAATCAGTGCTGCCGTTGTGGTTATTTTTAACCATAATTAGTAATTTTTCCGACTTTAAAACGGTTTTGGTAATTTGTTAATTTTTTCGATATCTCAAAGCCAATATATACATAGTTTCAGGTAAAATGTCCCGCAAATGTTGGAAATGTGGCGTTTCATAAAAAGTAGCTTCAGCTATCATAAAAATATAAATTAGTTTTCCTTCAAGAAAAAATGGTGGTTTAAGAAAACTTACAAGTTCGGAAATATGTTTATTGTTTAGTTGAAATGTTTTCGTTGATTTTTCTTTTCACAATTCCATACGTTTTTATAAAATGTTAGTTTTTTTGGGTACTTCATTTGTGTTGATGTGGCAACACTTTGTGCAATATGTTTGACAATCGGATTTAAGTGTGTGGGGATCGAATGCTTCTCGCTTGCCCCCAAACATTGTAAACAAAATCCGTCAAGGTCATTTTTCATGAGAGTTCCAAGAATTGAGCCGGCGTCAGTGTTGACATAACCATACTGCCTAACCGATTATTTTTGTTTATAATTTATACCTACATATAATATTAAAATTTTATTATCATATGTATGTAGGTCTAGAACACAAAATTCAAACCTTACAGATATGGTCATAGAGTGAAAATATTTCGATATAAGGGGCGTGGGCACAAATGTCACCAACGATCCTTAATCCATATACCTAAAAACCAGCGCCGAGTTAAGAAAAGAAGAACTCGTTTTTATATGTTCGTATTGGAAAAGATACTGGAATAGAGAGTAAATTTTAAGATATTTGAAAAGACAGCCCTTGGTCGGGGAAACCCCGAGTCATTCCGGTACGTAGAACCGGCTGTTGTGGGAATCACAAAGCAGCTCACAGCTACTCTCTACGTAGCACTTCCCAAGTGGATTTGAGCAATGCTGGGCGTCCGCTCTCTCCCACCCCCCAGGTCAGCCCGCTTCTTCCAGCATCAGCACGAGTATAAGCCACAACCATCAGCTCCTGGTCCCTTATACTACGTGCACTGTTTGTCGGTTAAGATTATACACGCCTTTGGCATCAGTCAAGTTCAATAACTGCCTTGGCCTGTGTCACCTGCTTATATGCTCTGGACTCGCGAACAGGAACCTATGGACTGATACGTACGTTGCGCCATGCTGCTGAGCTACGCAACCTTCAACGTCGTCTGACTCGCCTCTACCTTCTGATAACGCGATTCCTTCGACTTCAAGAATGCGCCGTAGTGCGCGACCATGACCTGTGGCACTCCAGCTTGCCGATGGTAGGGGACAGGAGCTGGTTGACCAAATAGATGATTCGACGTTCTGCACGGTAAATGGGGATGCCCCCACTAGAGTGGCGGTAAACTGCTCTAGCTCGCCAGACATCACCATAGTCAGCGCAGGCCTTATAAACTGACGCTTGCTTCAGACCACCTACCCATAGTGCTCTCTATGGATCGCCCCACCGACTTTGTCACAGCTGAGAATCGCACGTACACCAACTTCAATAAAGCCGACTGGGAGGGTTTTCTCACCACCACAGAGAGCGCCTTCGCTGCTCTTCCCACCCCGTCTGACGTACGAGAAGGGGAAAAGGCGTTTCGTATGGCCCTAATCTCAGCCTCCCATCAACACATTCCGTCAGGTGGAATAAAGGAAGTGCGTCCATTCTTCCCCGCAGAGGCAGCGGCCCTGGCAAATGAACGTGACCATATTAGACGCCTTGACCCTACGGATCCTCAAATAAGGGATCTTAATGCGGAAATCAGACGCTTAGTAGATCAACACAAACGCGCTAAGTGGGAGGAGCACCTAAGGTCTTGCAACCTCTCGGCTGGAGTTGGCAAATTATGGTCGACGGTGAAATCTTTGTCCAACCCGACTAAACCTAACGACAAAGTATCCATCGCCTTCGGTGATAAGGTTCAGTCGAAGCCTAAAAGATGAGCCAGCGTCTTCTACCGAACAATTTGTAATGCATCCTCCGTTGAACAAAGAGATTCGCCGAGCCACCGTTGAAGAACTCTGCTCTCGCATAAATTCATACCTCCCAGCCGTGTCCGAATTCTTCGCCGGGAGAAACCTGGCATTGTCACCGAATAAGTCCTCGGCCACCCTATTCACGACGTGGACAACGCAGGTGAACATGGAATTAGACGTCTACTTTGATAGTGTCAAGCTACCAACTGTCTCACACCTCAAAATCTTAGGGGTGACGTAACATGTTCAAATACGGCGCTCATGTAACCGCAATTGCCAATAAAGTCCAAATCCGTAACAAAATCCTCAAGTCGCTAGCTGGCAGCACTTGGGGTAAAGACAAAGAAACGTTACTAGCTACATATAGAGCACCTGATTTCCACGCCGTTTGATCCTAAGGTGCACCGGCAGGCCCTCACCCGCATCCATACTAATTCGGTAAATTCCTCTGTCGGCTCTCTCCCGGGGAACGCCGTTCTTCAGGCAACAACGCCACCCGTTGCCGAAGAGGAGCGCGAGCTGCCGGTTCTACGTACCGGAATGACCCGGGTTTTACCGGGCCAAGGGCTGTTATTTCAGTGTAACCCTGTCCAATTTGTCCAGTCCCACTCCTAAGTTGTACACTGCTAATAACAACAACAACAACTAGGGTGATGCTGGCTCAACTCCGGTCTGGATACTGTAATAGGTTAAACTCTTACCTATCCAGACTGAACCCCGACGTGCCTAATGTTTGTCCGGCATGCGGCTTGTCCCCCCATAATACAAATCATCTTTTTGTCTGCTCAACCGAGCCTACTCTTCTAACACCCATATCCCTCTGGTCCACCCTTGTCGAAGCCGCTAGGTTTCTAGGACTTCCGTTAGAAGAGTTTGATGACAATACTGGGTAAGATATCGACTACCTAGGTAGGGCTAAGTAGCGCTACAACAACAACAACAGAAACTGTCTATTATTAACTCTTATTTACACTTTCGAGAATATCAATTTTCGATTTCTTCTGGTATTTGACAAAACACCTTCGAGGTCGTGTATTGAAAAACCGACTTTGTTAATACGTTACGGCTACGTCAAGTGTTAATACACGTCCAAAAATCTTGAGAGAGGTATCAAAAGACGCGTCTTGACCTCCGTAACAATAATCCGAAGGGGGGAAAGCAATATTTTGTTTCTGTGAAAAGTTATTAGTGAAATACCGAAAATTGACCCAGTTCAGATCCCCAATTCGGGGCCCGATCCACGTTTTTTATGTGCAGAACACCTTTCCGCGTAGGAGGCCTTCGGCCGCGCTTCAAAAAATAACCCTGGGCTACGCCATTCCAACTCCGGGTGTGTGCCATAGGAGTGGCTACCGCCACGGTGATGTCCTTCCGCGTGCCACTTTTTTCTCACAGGGTAATGTGATTACAACAACCACATGAAAATGACAGAAAAATTGTGAACTTTAACTGCAATATCTCGCAAAATTCTAAAAATATCGGATTTCCCCCTTCGGATTATTGTTACGGAGGTCAAGACGCGTCTTTTCATACCTCTCTCAAGATTTTTGGACGTGTATTAACACTTGACGTAAGCCGAAAAGTATTACCCCGACTTTATTAGCGAGTGCTTAAAACAGCCGATTTGTATTGTTGCTTACGAGGTATTTCGATAAATATAAACTTTCCACCCAAGTGAGCCGAATAATTTCGTTGTGTTTTACCAGTTGGCGATAGCTGTTGAGAATTACCCACTTTTGCTGTATAGTGATCACGGTCTAACTAGCCAGTTTCCGACAGGGAACTAAAACCTCATTGTAACCGCAGCCAACTTTTGTTCACATGTCGTTTTTTGACATTTGCGTTTGTCTAATTTTCTGTCCACGAATATAAAGAATACTAATTTCTGTAAAAAGTTTAGAATTTTCCAAAGTTGTCGTAAATAAAACAGAATACTTTTTAAAACCAGCTTATCGAATACTAGGAACAAACAATTAGCTAGCGCTTTAGTGGAATATATGAAAGAACAAAGAACTAGAAGAAATTTAATGCAAGCGATTTGTGTATATATTTAGGACGCAATCAACGACGTGGTTTGATGAACACATTTCATGATTGCAACAGTTTATACAGCTGTAAGCTAAGCAAAGCAACAGCGTGCGTATTGATGAGCGGCATTTGTCATGTCCTCGCATGATGGTCACAACGAGGATCCCTACCTCCCTTTGCCCGTCGGGGTGGAGGTTTCGCCGCAATTAATAACCCAACACCGTATTGGCACTACGACTATTCCCCCTCAAACACTACTTATGGGCACACCATATATACCAACGCACGCACAACCCCCACAACAACAGCAGCAGCCGCCGCCACCGGCAAATCCTGCACTGCAGCAACACTATAATGAATATTATTACAATACGTTTGCAACACAACCGGGACATCCGGAGACGTATTCAGTGTTACCAGTGGGTCACGGCAATTTTCTCAAGGTCTATCACTGTCAAGAAAATGCCACTGCTGTTCCCGCTGCTGCACTCCCTAATGAGACCAATGCGTTATACCATGCCCCAACGCAACCACAACCGCAATCACAACAATTGCTTCACCACCAAACACAACCAGCGTATCATATACGACAACCCCAAACACAAGCTCCACCACCACCGCAGTTCTTCAATAGTTATGAACTATTTTCAAGCAATACTCTAATGCCCACACCAGACAACCAAACCCTGGGTCGGACTGATGTGAAAACATCAACAATTCACATGTCACAGCAGGCACCTATTTTGATGTTGAACAATCACGAAGAGCCCATGTTGCCGCCAACTTCGAACACCTCAACTACAAATATGATCATAAATAAACTGGTTAACAATTGGTCACCAAATGTAACGGGTGCACCAATACAACAACTACCAATGCAATCACCAACAGTATTGTTTAATCCCGAGCCATCATGTAATATTATCATAGGGCAAGAAAATCATAAATTGCTTACATTAACCAATAATGCAGAGATCAATGCTGAAGAATTAGCAGTAAGTTCTTTATCTCAAACTATGCCAGTATTGCCTGAAACACAGAAGCCGCCCATAGATATGTCACATACTATAGACCAAACTGAGTCCAAAGAGGCAGCGGCTGATGTCGCTAATACATCACTTGGCATCACTTTAACGATACCAGCGCCAACTACACACATTAATACAACTCCAGAAGGAAAGAAACGTATTGTAGCGGAAGTAAAACCAATGCGTATGTCCTATTCAGATGTACTAAGCAAAATGAATAATCAAGAATTAGATAGCACACAATTTATAAATAATATCAAGCATGCATCTGCTAAAAATTTAAAAACGCCAGCGGGCGAAAAGAAGAATGTTACCGAAAATGGTTATAATGGTGGTGGCGGAACGCGTAGAACGGTGGGCATATTGGATGAAAGTAGCGCACTAGGACGTGCAGGTAAAAAATCGCCAACACATGAAAACAAGGAGAATATTCAACAGTTACAGAGCGGTCTTAACGGTAAAAGCAGCAAACGCCCAAACATTAATACCACCAACAATACTCAACCGAAGGCGGGACAGAAGAATAACCAAAAATCATCCATTGCTGACAACATCACTGGTGGCAATAAAGGTACCAACGTAAACAACGGTAATGGTAAAAAACGGCTCAACACCAAACGCGGCGATATGGACATAAACAAGAATGAAGTTGGAAAAAATCAAAAATCGAATGGTGAAAAAGATTTCAATGGTTACTATAATATTGCTGCGAAAAATAATGAGAGTGGTGAACGTGCATCCAGATCATCAAATAATGGTTTTGTTCCCATAACCAACAATAATAATTCAACATCAACAACAACAGCACGCAGATCCAACAAATCGTCATCTTCATTTAATAACAATGCCAATAACAATTTATCCTTTAACACGAATCAGTCACGCACACGGTATAATAATACTAACTCAAATTCCTCCTATTCCTACTCTTCGAAACGAAGCCGCAATGCTAACTCATCCTACGGCAATACCTCGGCTGGGTCATCGAATAGAAACTATGAATTAGCTAAAAAGTTTTTACGCGCTTGGCTTGATTATACTATAATGATATTGACATGGCTATTCTATTTAATATATGATATTGTGGTGCTAGGTTGTAGTGTTGCTTATGATCGGTTGGTGCATGCATGTGAATGTGGCATTGTGTATGCCAAACAATTGCGCAACGACTTCAAACAGAACTCGAATAAACCAGGTATTTGGCTTAAAAACAATTGGCGTAAATTTGATGCACGTTTTAAAAAGGATTCAAAGTGGGCTTTCTGGCGGCGTTTCTATCAGAAAAAGCCACCCGAACCAACAGCCGGCAATATGAAGAATGGACGGCTGCCTCAGACGGGCGAAGAAGCCATGTATTCGCTACTTAATTGTAAAGGAAAAGATGCATATAGGTAGGTCGGCGATTTATTTGTTTTTCAAAATTTAACTTTTTCTAATTTTAGCATACTTGGGGTACCAGCGGATAGTTCACAGGAACAAATACGTAAACACTATAAGAAAATTGCTGTTTTAGTACATCCGGACAAGAACAAACAAGCGGGTGCTGAAGAAGCTTTCAAAATACTTCAACGAGCTTTTGAGTTGATTGGAGAGCCGGTAACGTACTCTGTTTGATTGGCGTATATTGTAATTTTTTACTGGATTCTTATCTATGATACAGCCTATCTGACTGGCTAGATCTAGTTGTTTTTAAAGAGATAAGCCTGGTCTGAACTATATACTGCCTTCAAAAACTAATTTTAACTTGTCAGATTTAGCAGCTTTTAAAGCGTTACCGTTTTCTAACTTTTAGGAAAAACGTCTTGCCTATGATCAGAGTTTAGCTGAGGCTTTGCACGCTGAAAAAGCGTGGACTGAGCTCCATGATCTGATATCACAATTACAATCAAAAATAACTGAAGCTGCCAACACAATAAGGTAAAAACATGAGCTGCATTAGCTGATGATTTATTTTAATCTTATATATCTCTCTCTGTATGATTTTAGGTGTAGTACTTGTGGGTTAAGACATCCTCGTCGATTAACGGATCGACCGCACTATGCTGCAAGAGAGTGTGCTTCGTGTAAAATTCGGCATTCAGCCAGAGAAGTATGTAAATTTGAAGTCTATTTATACATAGAGCCTCAAATTCATAAAAAAAGCTTTTTTGTATTATAACAGCTCTAACCAAAAAAAATTATTTTTTATGACTTTGAGGAAAACCGCTGGACAAAGCATTTTTGATTGCGAATTTGAACTTTATCTCTTACGTTTATTTTTTTTTTTAATTATTTCATTGCTTCCACAGCCTAAGAGAACGTAAGTTTCTCTTTATGCTAAAAATTTGTGCAAAACTCGGGAAAATTTAAATCTTTTGAAACGAAGTTTATATTTGTTAAATGTTTTGTCCAATACTTTATTTACATAAACAAATAGATATCAAATATTTTAAATTGTTTAAATACAACTATAGGGTGATATATGGGCGGAAACTAGCATGCTAGGTCTACGTTGGCGATATTTGGCGCTAATGGAGGGTAAAGTCTATGATATTACTGAATGGGCCAACTGTCAGAAGGGGGCACTTTCACACTTAGAACCAAACTCACATATGGTGCAATATCGTATTGTGCGAGGTGCACAACAACAGCAGCAGCAACAACAACAACATCATCAACAGCAGCCCTCTGCTTATCCACATCAGCAAAATGCTCAACAGCCATATACACAACAGCCTGGTTCGCATCACGAACGAGGTGGTAGTGGAAAGTTCAAGCGCAATATTCCACCTAGGTAAGTTGTACTATATATTTTATACCTATATACATATTTTTAATAACCACATTATTTTATTATAAATATTAATTAAAGTGAAGCATCATTACATGAGTTCCTTGACAATTTGTACGGCGGTCAACATCCAAATCCGGCGAATTCTTCAACGGCCTACTCAAATCCCTCACGTAGGCGTACACGCCGCAATTAATTCAATGTTTTTCGGATTCATTGTAGATGTTTCCTATCATTAATATAATTTCTTACTACTTTTTTCTCTTCAAATGTACAATTTTTTCGATTATTTATACATACTATGTAACAATACTACTTCTAACTTTTAAACATGCATTATTGCATTATATTACTTCAGAATATATATATTTTTTTTAGTTATTCCATTGTATATTCATATAAAATTTTTTCGGATAATTATGTAGTATGAAATTTGTGTAAATATGCATATACAATTTCCCAATCGCAGGCAGAGCAATTATATTCGCGATTTACCATTAGCATATACATACTTTATAATTTTTTATGCATATTTCATATTTTATGTACTCGTCTCTTTCAAAAGCCGTTTCTACCAAATACTAAATGTATCTTCTAAAAAAGAAGCAAAAAAAATTTTAAAAAAAAATTTATAAAATCAACTTGACAACTACTGTAGCAAAAGTCTAGCGCATGAGTAGGATTTACTATTTGTGCGTTAAAACAATAAAATGCAATGTATGTGAATGTTCTTTACTATGTATTGTAATTAAGTGCATTTGATGTATCAATAATTAAAACTTAAATAAATGAATATAAAATGAAATAAAATGCACAAGTTGCAAATATGCAAAGAAATCTTTTAAGGTATTTATGCATACATATTTTATTTGTATTCCTTATTTGTTGAAGTGAAACATTTAACACCAAGAAGAAGCTAAGCTGAAAGTGCTGTTCTATACCCACACTTTTTGAATTTTTGTAACCAGAAACCACCACCAGAAGCGTTCGCAGTATTGATAAAAACAGTGGACGAAGTTGCAGGTCTGCCCGAAAACCCTCTACAGTCTAGTGAAGCGCAAATACTTAAACAGGCATTTGGGTAATCGTTTACGTGGGGTACCGAGCGCTAATACACAACCAAAAATGTTGAGATATGTATCAGGAGACGCGCTTTGGTCCCAGGAGCATGAATATAACTCCGCTGAACCAATATTTCTAGTAGTTTGCGAGATATTTGCAGTTAAAGTTCAGAATTTTCTGTCATTTTCATGTGGTTGTTGTAATCACATTACCCTGTGAGAAAAGAGTGGCACGCGGAAGGACATCACCGTGGCGGTGGCCACGGCTATGGCAACCACCCGGAGCTGGAATGGCGTAGCCCAGGGTTACGCGGTAAGGTTTTCTGCACATAAAAAACATGGGTAATTCTTTACGACCGCAAGTAACTGATAATACACCTCCAAAAATATCGAGAGAGGTATCAAAAGACGCGTTTTGACCTCTGTAACAAGAATCCAAATCCGGAAAACCAATATTTTCAGTAGTTTGCGAGATATTTGCAATCAAAGTTCAGAATTTTCTGTCATTTTCATGTGGTTGTTGTAATCACACTACCCTGTGAGAAAAAAGTGGCACGCGGAAGGGCATCAGCGTGGCGGTAGCCACGGTTTTGGCAACCACCTGGAGTTGGAATGGCGTAGCCCAGGGTTATTTTTTGAAGCGCGGCCGAAGGCCGCCTACGCGGAAAGGTGTTCTGCACATAAAAAACATGGATCGGACCCCTATATCAGGATTTGACCTGGGTCATTTTCTGGTTTTTTGTTAATAACTTTTCACTGAACTAAAATATTTCTTTTCCGGAATCGGATTCTTGTTACAGAGGTCAAAACGCGTCTTTTGATACCTCTCCCGATATTTTTGGACGTGTATTAGCAGTTACGTGCGGTCGTAAAGAATTACCAAAACATGGATCGGGCCCCTAAACAGGGGTCATTTTTCGGTTTTTCGCAAATATTTTCCAAAATAATGAAAACGTTGGTTGAGCGGAGTTATATTCATGCTCCTGGGACGGAAACGGCTCTTTTTTGATACCTCTCCCGACATTTTTGGACGCGTATTAGCGCTCGGTACCCCACGTAAACGATTACCGGCATTTGGTATGTAAAAGATTGTTAAGCGAATTGCAACAGTCAGCTACACCAGGCGAATTCCGTTAATTACAGGAATTAACAGCTTTTCCTGCTGGGATACCAACGTCGAAAATGGAATTAGTGATGTTTGTTGCATTTCTTAATTCAGGTCTCCCGAACTCGATTTCGACAGGTCTAAGTAGGGTGGATCCCTAACTCAAAACCACTCTTACCACTAACTAACGCAACAGGTATAGCTAAGGCTACACCAATCCATGTAAGCAGGTGAAAGCAAGATAACGCTATTGTTCACTAGTACGAAGCAAAGAACAGCAACTTCCAGATGATTATGGTGGCATTTTTAGAGCGATCGAACCTAGAAGGAAATAATCGATAAACAGTCGAATTTGTCACAGTATTTTCAATTCGAGTCTCGAATACTTACCGTAAATAACAGACTTTTATTTTTAAAGCAAAACAAGAATATTTTCACAAATTCAACATTCATATAAACTTTTATTTCATAATAAATTTGTTGTTTCTAATATTTTCAATAATAATTAAATACATTTAAATTTTTAATTTTTTTAGCTACACGTATGTATGTATGTATTCATGTAAATGCATAAAAACATACATTAAAATAGTTAACATACATTATAATGATAATAAATCTATTTGTAATAATACAGACATACATATAAAAATATTAACAATTAAAAGTATAAACATTACATACACCTAACTATGTTGTATTGTTACTATTTGCTTGTTTCATTAATGATTTACATCAGTTTATCTTTGTATATGGTATGTATGTATGTATGTAAATCCTATATAAATTTATAAAACAAAAAATTAGTCCATTTGCATAACAATTTCAGTGCTAACAATTTATTTTTATTTCTTGTTTTTGTAGTATACATACATTATATATTTAGATTTAATTGGCCAACAATTTTGATTTAATACCATAAGTGCTTTTTTTTTAGTTATATTCGAACAAAGGAAATATTCCCACCGGATGATGCGCACCAACAAATGCAGTCAGCTGTTTGATCCGCAGCTGATACTGAGGTTGAGCGTCCTCTGAAAGTCACACGTACAGGAATGTTTTCATCAGATTTTTCACAAGTGCCATAGAAATGTTATCAGAAAATGCCTGATCAAACAGCTGACTGGTTTGGGGAAATCTAAGTAATACAATTGTAGGTTGGAGGAGAGAACCATGGCAGTTATCAACTTAAAGATTCAACTATAGGTACTTATCAAGCATCAGAACTGTCCATTGCCGCTTAGTTTATTAGCGCCAACACGGTCGAATAGGAAATTGAGAATTCGTTATCAGAGCGCAATTTTTTTTCCCCGATAAAATGGTAATATTCACTATATTCAAGAGGTTACTGTTAAAAGTTGCATACATATGTTCCCAATTCCAAAAAAGTATCGCGTTATCGATAGTACTCGAAAAGTACGACGTGTTAAAACGACTCTTAAGGTTATGCTCCCACTGCCAAAAATGTGTCTGATCGAACGGCAAACACACATTACTCGTCATTTAAAATAGAATGTGCTGTGAACAGAATGCAATACTTATGAAAATTCGCCAATACGGAGAACGCAAAATATTAAATTTTAAAATCAACAGAGTCAAAAGGCAGGGAATCGATAACTGATTTGCAAGTTTGGTGGAGCTCACGTACTCTATACCTGTACTGTTACTGTTACGAAATAAACGTCTACAAGAAAACTCTGTACCTCGCAGGGTATTCGAATAAATACTCGTGTCGTAGCGTCACCATTCTTAACTCAATATCGATCGATCTTTGTAATCACTTATTTAGCGTCGTTAGGTAGATAACCTATGATATAGAAACTAAAATTGAAGACGCTTTAATTTTTTTTAAATTTACTACCGAAGTTTATATCCAAATACATATCGCACACTAAATCAAAAAGAGTCACAACTCAAAATCCGAGTAACTTTCAGTTAATTGCTTCTGGATCGCGCAAAAGTTATTTGAATTTTAAAAACTTGACATCACTGTGCTCTTTAAAGAGTAACGATAATAGTCAAAAAGAAAAATATTATATGTACTGGCTGCACTACTTTTTATTAGGCAATTTATGCCAAGAAAGCGACCAAAAAAAATTTTGAGTTGTGACTGTTTTTGATTTAGGGTGCGATATGTATTCTTGTTTTTACTTGTCATCGAGAATCGTTCATAGGGATGGAATACCTTATCTACAAGGAAACTGTTTTTGTCCATCATTATTTATATCTCAATTTACTTTATTTGGTGGGATTTTCATTTCATTTCATTATTTATTGTATAATTATTTATTATTATGTAGTTTCCTTCATTTTTCTGTTTGCACTTAAAATATTGAAAATTTGCCTAAAAATGTTTACTTAGGTTGCAATGCTTTTTTTCATTTATTTTAGTTCATTTATTATTTGTATGCTTCTTCTTGCATTCACTGAATGCCACATTATATACATATTTTATATTTATATTGTGGCTATTTAACTTGTTAATTTTGAAAGACCGCATCTAAAACTAATTTTTATTCACTTTACTTTTGTTAATTAAACACTCGCAACAACAAAATATTATTGAACATTTTTCAGTTTTATTACTTAACTTCAAAATAATACAATTCTATACAAAACTATATTTAACTTTATTTGTAGCCAAGTAAAAAAATATTACACAAATGTACAGCATATATTTTTAGTTCTATGCAAATTAGTTATTAACATAATATGTTAAGTTTTCCATGTTTAGCATAATACATACATACACAAATTTTTATGTTACTAAAATTGTGTTATTTACATATAATGTAACATAATTTTAACCGTTAAAAA
The DNA here is from genome assembly GCA_951509765.1 of Sphenella marginata. Classification (NCBI taxonomy): domain Eukaryota; kingdom Metazoa; phylum Arthropoda; class Insecta; order Diptera; family Tephritidae; genus Sphenella; species Sphenella marginata. The sequence goes on along the minus strand of OX608079.1, from coordinate 121,532,583 downwards.
TGGTTTTCAGTAAATTTACATAAATACATATGTACAAATATAACGTTGCTTTGGTTACTTAACTAACTAGCTTATTATGAAAATATTTCATTTTAGTTAACAATTTTATTTTTTTAATATTCACTTTCACTTGGCAAATAAATTCATTCATTAATGTATTTTCTCTATATTCAGGGTGCTTATTTTGTTGGTTAGTTCTTATTCTAACTTCAGTGCACATTCATACTTATGTGCTTTTACAAACAAATATAAAGACATACATACATTGTAAAGTCTTAAAAATATACTATGCATGTAAATATGTATATGCTAACATAACTGACATATGCTTTGCATGAGTTGCTGCTTCTTCCCACAATAACAGTAACATTTTTGTTTATACTCAAAGCAGCTCTGACTAGTTGCATTTTTTTGTTTGAGTTTCCTTTAATGCACGGCGAATTCAGACATTTATACCTTTGGATGCTACAATCCAATTTACAACTTACTATTTGTCATACATCTAATTATACTCTCTGTCAATCTATAACTTTGTTGATTGGGTGGGAAATACCAGTTGCACTAAAACAATTTCGTTATTTAGTCTATATAATTCCTTTTGTTTTTTTTTATTTGTTTACTTTTTACTGCGTAAAGTTTTCTTCAAATATCTTAAGACAAAACGAAACCTTGTTGCACTATCCTAATATATTTCCTTTTTAATTCTTTTCGCATTTCAAAACCTAATTTTAACCACTATTGTTCCTTTTGTTGTATTTTTTTTTGTGTGCGGCAGTAGCGAGCACCTTTGACTATCGAGTACTTCAGTATTCAAATTGTAAAAAATGTTGGCATCTCTATATTTTATCAACAAGCATGGCAGCGCTACTGTTTGCAGACAGCTGACGGAATTTTGTCATTTTAAAAAAGTCGAATGGAAATCATCAATTTGAGAGTGTTTCAACAAAATTGGTGGTCTAGCGCACTGTAGTATTTGTAAAAAGAACTTTAAAACAGAATTGGTATACTGCTAACTTTATAAAGCAGCTACAACTTATGATATAGAAAAGGAAAAATGTCCATAGTTTGTTTTCTCAATAATAATATAGTAAGCATGTAAGCATTTTTTGTGTGCGGCAGTAGCGAGCACCTTTGACTATCGAGTACTTCAGTATTCAAATTGTAAAAAATGTTGGCATCTCTATATTTTATCAACAAGCATGGCAGCGCTACTGTTTGCAGACAGCTGACGGAATTTTGTCATTTTAAAAAAGTCGAATGGAAATCATCAATTTGAGAGTGTTTCAACAAAATTGGTGGTCTAGCGCACTGTAGTATTTGTAAAAAGAACTTTAAAACAGAATTGGTATACTGCTAACTTTATAAAGCAGCTACAACTTATGATATAAAAAAGGAAAAATGTCCATAGTTTGTTTTCTCAATAATAATATAGTAAGCATGTGTTGTTTTAACTTCTTTATACGAAATTTTAGAAGTCCTTTGTTGGTCCTGCATGTTTTTTGAGGTCGAGTACATTTTGCAAAATAAAAACTGAGGTACTATATAATCTTTTTAAATATTCAGAAATTATATTTTTAAGACTCTAATATTGTCAATATCATGGCCCAAAAAACAGGACGTGTCATTAGACCAGCTGGTTTCTATTTGACAATACACTCATTTCTCAGTGCAATTTTAACATTAAACCTATAAATTACTAGAACAAAATACATAGTAAATGTATGTATGTTTGTAGAGCTTTTGCGAATTTTTAGCTGGACCATGCATGTCAATATTTTTGAGCAGAGATTAATAAGTACTTTTATAAGCGATACTGCCGAACACAAATTTTTGCAAATCAATTTTGCTCCTAATTTTTCCATTCATTGCAAGCATTAAAGCGATCAGTCAGTTGGCTAAATAAGCGCACAGTTTCATATACTACAACAAGTAAGAGATTTGTTTAAGAATGCCATCTGTTTTAACTAATTATTCAATTAATTGCAGTTTATTTAGTTTGCTATACATTTTTTGAATAACTACGTTTTATTATATCTTAAGTATTTTCTCATTACACACAAGCAATACAAGTTTTAATCTCGTTTACTAATTAGTCACCAAAGGAGAAAACTAATCACTTTAGTTTTTCAGTGACTAAATGACTAAGGATTGCAATCAAATGTGTGACTACAGTCACGAAAAATGCATTCTTTAACAAAGCTGATAAGTACAATACAGAAAGCGTGCACATTTTTACTATTGCTACAGCATGGGAAACCTTGGAAGGCGTAATATTCCGTTGCGCTAATATAAATCCGAGTCGATTTAGTCAAATTTGAGTTCCACCACCGCCAACTGCTGACTGATGCTTGCTTTTAAGTCACTTTAATTGTTTCATCTCATTTCACAGATGTTTGAGGTAGTGCCGTTTCATTGAATAGGGATTGTAGTATTCCACGTGTGTTGAGTTTGGTCTGTCGTCACACGGACCAGCCGTACATACTCGTACATTATTTTGCATACTTGCGTACACTCTTTTGTTGTTGGCATAATGATTTGAATGTACAGTTCAAACAGTTGCATTTACCAACCATTACTCATGCTCTCCAATTTAGCCTTAGCCACAGCGGCTGCATTGGCTACAGCCACCGCCGCCGACGAGCTAACGGTACCATTAACTGTTGGCGGCAATTGTTGTTTCCCCGCAGCTACAGCAGCAGCTGCTGCCGCAGCGGCTAGTAACGATGATGATGTTGAAGCAGGCATAAAGTTGACATTAATATTTATTGGATGCACCACTGGCATTGAAGCGTAATTCTTTTCCAACAAATCAGCGCCATTCAGGAATGGTACAAGCACATTGTAATCAACATTGAGTGGCACATAATAAGTGCCTTGACCGTGCAGCGCAAATATTGGCACGGCAAAGGAACGCGTCCCATGCATAGATGGTGATACATGTGTGGTGCTACTGGGTGCACTCAAATGTATTTTAGTGTTCAACAAGCTGTTCGATGCGCTCAATTCAGTTTTAATATCGGCAAAGCTAAAGGGTTTCTCATCACGCATTGCAAGCGAACTGGTTATGGTTGGCGCACGTACAGATGGCAAAGGACGCGTATCACAATCGTCCAATGCGCTATTGTTGCTGACACCACCGACAGCAGCAGCAGCCGCCGCTGCCGCTTCGGCTAGTTTTCGTTTCTTTGCTATGATGGGTGCGATTTCAGGCTCTGTGCCATCCTTGGAGTGTTCAGAAAGTGAATGTGTGTGCGAGTGTTCGCTTTGCAGCAAAGGTGGCACTGGACAATGTTCACTGGATGTCTCCTCGTCGTGTAGTTCATGATTGAAACGCTCCTTTATATGATTTTTGTACTTGTAATTATTGTTGTGCTCAATGTCATGCGATGATTCGGAGTAATTGCGCATGCGCGCCGACAACATACTATCCGAAGTGTGTTGATGATGACTCAGATGCGAATGATGATTTAATAATGAATCGCGCGGTGGCGGAGAATGCATATTAGAAGTATCGGTGTGCAGTAGTGGCTCACGTGATGACGACTCAAAGTCATGGTTACTCACATCATTGTGATGGCTCAATGTTGCTGGACCAGTCGATGTTATGACTGGCGCCTGATGTGGACGATGCGGTGAGCTGTTCGCTTGTGTACCACTCATCACTACAACACCATTAGGCGTTGCCGTTGTTGTTGTCGTCGTACTTGTGGCACTATTGAATGCGCCCGTTGTTGGTGAATTAATGGAATTAGTAGCGCCATTGTTATGACCGCCGTTGCTATTGTGCTCATGCGCAACATTGGCATTGGCGCCATTGGCCACCGCGGCAGCTGCTGCAGCAGCGACTGCGGCATTACGTTGCAGTTGATTTAAATGATTACGAAAACTCAAATCCTTAACATCATTATGATCGTTGCTATGCTCAATGTCTGAGCTGCCGAGCATGTCGCGTAATTGGCAGAGTGGCGCAGCCGTATGATATGCTTGATGCGGACTACCACTCGAAGCGCTCACGTTGTCGGGTATGTGGCAGCTGCGTGATTTATAGCAATCATCTAAGAGAAATTTGAAAATGGAAAATAGGCATTAGTTTGGGAAATACAAAAGAAAATCGCAAAATTAAAAGCTTACTTTTCATGAGTTCCACGCAATGTTCCTGCAAGCGCGCCACCAAGCGATAACAAAACTCCTCCATATGGCTCTCATAAAGAAACTTGGCAGCTTCCTTCATGCAGTCCGTATAACCCATGCGATATTCGTTCTCCTTTTGTATGCACTCGCTTTGTAGATGCTTTAGATGCCTAATAGCCATTTCGATGATCTCGGTCTTCTCGATGCGGCCACGCCCTTTACGTTGGTACTGCGGTGGTATGAGACGCGAGAGATCTGCCAGACAAGAGTTCATGCGGTCACGTCTACGCTTCTCAATGATGCGATGCGATAACGGATCTTGCTGTCAGTTGGGAGAGTTGGGAGGGAAGGAGAAAGAAAATGCATTAATTAAATTTCTTTTAAACTTTAAGCATTGTTAGATATTACAAAAAATAAAACAACAACTATTGCAGTGGGAGAGGGAGAAGGGGTATAGTGTTTTAGCATTGCTTGCTCACCATAACCCCAAATATTTGACACAGTGGGGTGTAAGTTTTATTTGAAAAAATTCGCTTAACCTACAATTTCAGAATTTTTATTGCACTTTAGATACTACGTACATATATATGTGTGTGTGAATGTGTAAATGTGTGAGCGAGGTGTTTGTGTGTGATTTAATGAAAAAATGTGCATGTAGTTTTGTGTGCAGTGCTCTTGGAGCAAATGTAAGCTTTTATTCAAAATCCATTGTCGAAAATATGTATCGATGAATGTGTGTGTGTGTGTGTATGGCTAAGTGCGTGTGTGTTAACTATGTTATATACCCTGCAATCAAGCCAACTAGAATGACGTAAAACTCTCTGTCTCTGCACCGAACAGTAATGGAAGTCACTAACTTTGATTACGACATTCCCAATCGTCATTTTGTCGTACCGATATTTATTACGATATTGGTATTCACTAACTATTTTTTATCGATTTTCGATTATTCGCAATCAGCTGTTTCGCAAAGTAAACGGCATGTTTTATTAAAAATTGAAATAATAATATTATATTCATATTATTTTTATTAAAAAATATCATTTGAGTACTTAGAGTAGGTTTAATCGCTTATTCGATAGTGCAGGCGAGAGAATCGCAATTGAAAATCTCGAAAAATCGAACCTAATCGAATCGCTATAATTTAGTGAATTCCACTACAGGTTTCTGTATAAATTTACAAGCAAATAACTGTTTTCAGGACAGCGATATCCGTACTTTCGTCTAACTAGTTTGGTGTTTCTCTGCAGGGTACTCGTATGAGTGTATGAATTAGTTGTATGAATGGAAAGGGTGGTCCATGAGTGGATAACATTAAGAGCCGGCATTAACTTCACGTTTCAACATAACTTGTTTAGTAATTAGGATTGACTTTGTTCTCAATACTTCATACTCCAAGAAGAGACCGCTGAATGGACCACCCTGAGTGTGTGTGTAAATGCATATATGTATGTAAGTATGTATAAACTAATTAACTAATATCCTTCATTATTTAGCAAGCATATAGTGGCTTGCAAATACCCGTAATTTAGATGGTTTCTGAATGAAGACAAATTTTGGAGTCAAAAGCGGTCGTGTTCACAGTGCAATTACTCTCGTTTTCATACATTTCGGTTATGTTTCTAAGCAATTATCATTATGTTTGTTTATGTTATGCGTTTCTGTGTGATGATGCAGAAGATATGTGCGCTTATGTGCGCGGCCGCTGCTGATCCACTGCGTGCATACGTAAGACCCTTCACTACACAGCCTCTATTCAGCTTATTATGCCACGCCCACACAGCAATTAGCTCTGAGCTCCCACACCATACAATTGGTCCTATGTGCGTGTGTATCTCCCTGTTTTGTAGGCTTAGTACAACCGTGAGTGTAATGAGCCGAACTTTAACGATAATACCTCGATATACGATTATTGTTTATGTTAGAATTGCGATTATTTTGTTTATTTAGTACAAGTATTATCGTTTGTTTGAGCTCATCACTTGGGTTGTATGCTAATGAAAAACTAAAAAAAAAGGAAAATATTTACCCTCGAAGTTTTATTACGTCTTCCTGTTGCATATTCTGCATCATCCTCGCTGTATGCTGTGGTGGATGTGGAAAAATTTAAGCTAGATTCTGTGCAATAAGGAAAACTGGATACAGCTGCTTCGCTATAATTGGTTTGTATGTAAGAAAAGGAGGAAGAATAAGAGTAAGTAAAATTGTTCATAAATTTGTTTTTTGTTGTTTTTATTTTGTTTTTTAATTAACGCTTTATTCAAAGAAATGCAAATAAATTTGTAAAAAATATGAGATCCATTCATTTATTTCTGTTGTTTTTTTATTTAAAAAAATGTGCATATAACTTAAATTTATTACTTAAATTTACGATAAGGAAGTTGCTTAAATAAAAAAATTGTATTTTACAATTTGTTTTTTTTTTTGTTTGTTCACATCTTACACGTGTATATAAATAGCTATTTAATTTCCTTCTGAGCTTGTTGTTTATATTTTCCAGTTATTTACCCATTACTTAAATTTACGATAAGGAAGTTGCTTAAATAAAAAAATTGTATTTTACAATTTGTTTTTTTTTTTTGTTTGTTCACATCTTACACGTGTATATAAATAGCTATTTAATTTCCTTCTGAGCTTGTTGTTTATATTTTCCAGTTATTTACCCATTGGGTGGCAATTAACAAATTTTCACAGATTGCTTAAAATTTAAAATTAAATAAAATTTTACGTATACATAGAAAAGCAAAATGTCTATTGTGTTATTTATATATTTTATTAAATTTATTTATTTATTTAGTTATTTAAATATTTTTATACATAGGAGTATATATATGTAAATCTATTTGGGAAGGAATTCTTCAACTTAATTAATTTTTAATTTGAAACATTCAAGCATTCAAATATTTTCATAAATTTGTCAAGCTTTCCGAAAGCAAATACAAAATAAATAATAATGGTATTCATGTAATCGTAGAAGCTTACGAAGTGTGTATTTTTATAAGTTTACACACCCCGTTATATGAACGCACCTGTAAATAGCCTCGTAAAGTTGTCAGTCAGCGATGGTTAGATATTTTCTTACGATAATCATGACGTTTTTCGCTGTCACTTTCCCAATTTGTTTAAACAGCTGATTTTGGCAAGTGCTGCTCACCAGCAACATAAAGCATAGCAAATGATTGGCACTCGCCTGGTAATAAAAAAAAGCAACAATATTCATTCAGCAAACTAGTCATGTGATCTTTATATGTACATATATCTTTTGCAGATTTAAAAGAAATAATAGATCTTTTTTCTTAATTTACGTGAGCTGCAGCCTCAAGTTTGAGCTCCGAATATCTCACGCACTTGACCAACCTCGGCTAAATCACGTATAGAAGTGTATCAGTAGTTTTTGCGAAACCATCGACGGGGAATAATTGTAATAGATTTTTGTAGTCTCACTGCCAAAATCTGATTAAATCGATTGATCTCACTCATCATCGACTACATTTTCTTCGTCGACAGTTCCGTCGGAATAGCTGATAGACCCCATCATTCTAACTGTTGTCAAAAAAAACATGAAAATCCATTTGTTATCACAGACAAAAAGAATTGAAACAACAAACAAAATCAAGGGCAATGCTGCAAAAGTATCAGACATGAGCTGAATTGAACACTCACAGCATTGACATTGACAATGACAAATGTAAACAAACACAATACATATGTATATCCATATATGTATGTGTAATTTAGAAATGAAACAAATCTATATTTTAGTTTGGGTAGCTACCCAAGTGATCAATAAACAAAATGGAATGGAATATTGCAGAGACAAGAATCTAAAAAAAATCATTTCAAATGTTTTCCTTAGAAAAATTAAACAATTTCAAAAATGCCAGCTGTTTGTTTAGCCGTTTTTTATTTGTCATTTCGAAGTTAGACAAAACCAACGCGAATTAATAGAAGGTGAAAGCTAGGCGAATTACAAACACACATCCATACATTTTCAATGTCAAAATCGTAGGGCGACTCAATTTTTGGTGTCAAAATTTGAGAAAAAATTAATTAATTCACCTTGAATAAAACTTCCGACAAAACCAAGTTTCTGAAATGTAAGCAACAACAAATAAAGCCAGTATAAATAATCGGTTTTTGTGACTTAAATTTCATTCGAATATTTTGTTTGTTTATTTGTGCCAAGGAAATGCGTGATACAGTGAAAGAAACACGTTTCCGCGCCAGCTTACCTTCGTTCTACATTTAAATAAGCACGTTTGCACTGCATGTGCCAGGATTTATTGTGTCACATATACCCACACGTAGCATGAATCTACATACATATATACCCATAAGCATCAATTACAATGCACAAAAGCAAATATACCCAGCAAAAAATTATGTGAGCGATTATAAAAAATATGCGAGAAATACCAATGAAAAGTGTAATTTTGTCCACATCCAAAACTTGCTGTCGTTGATGTAGTAGCAAATTGCACACTTTTGTTGCAATCAAAGTCAAAAAAAAACATTTTAGAATTTTTGTCTGTGTGGCTGTGTGTTTGTACGCGCATCACACAAAAACCACTGCATGAAATTTAAATCAATTCTCATTGTTATATTGCTAGATGTCCAACCCCAATTTTAGGATCTATTTCACCGCAAAAAAATATACCATTAGAGCTGTAGATAGTGCTACACATAGAGAATCTGACTGATGTCTGGACATAATAGAACAGAAAAGACAAAGCAATCGCTCTTTTTATTTTTCAATTTCTGTACATATATACATATGAATGTTTGCAAGCGCATCATGCATGAAATTATGGGATCTCTCGGGCATCAAATCGTACATATGTCTAGCCAATTTGTACTAAAAACACAACCAGCAGTTAGAGAAGAAGTTCGGCCCTTTACCTTTCCGGAAATATAGCCTACCAAATGATTTTTGTTATTGTTGTTGCAAATATTGATTGTACGCAAGTACTCACTCAGTTAAACGTACGGATTGAATACGAGCTAAAGATATTCAGATGCAGATAACCGCAAAAAACAAACGAGTCACATAACGGTACACAAAGCCATTTGCAATGTAATCACTCGTCTGCTGGTGAAATCCAACGTTATGTTTCAGGAGAAAAATAAAGCAAATAGAAAAAGAAGAAGAGAGAACAAAGAAGAAAAACTTAGTGCATAAACTTACATACATAAACAAAAACAAACATTTGTTGTATGTGTTTGTGTATTAGCGCTGGTATTATCACCACTTGGCATGTGCGCTACCATCTCCGCCGAGTGACATGAGAGCAAAGCAGGCAGAAATTTCGATCGTACGTCATCTAAAAATACATTCAAATAAAATGCTAAATAAACAACAAACGGAAAAACAAATAAATAAAATAAGCTATAAAAAAAAGTAAATAGAAATAAATTTTGTTTCATTTCATTTATAGCATTAAAAAAAAATTGAGAAAAACAAATACGATGCAAAGAAGTAGAGCTAGATGAGAGTACGAGCAAAGCAGCAGACATATTTATACAAACAAACTACGTAAACAGTAGTTCATCTAAATATAAGCAAAGCATTTCGAAAATTAATAACCAGTTCCTTATGTGACTTTTTTGTCTGCGCTGAGTTATTTCGTCACGTACCCAAAAAAAGAACAATAAAATGTATGTTATATTTCAGAATAGACCTCCAGCAATACAACGGTGAAGAAACCATTTAATTCCATGCATTAATTATTCAGTGATGGGCGTACAAACATACCTACAGACGAACAGGAGCTTTGATTTGGCTACTGTTTCACTAATAAAAGCCACAGTCCATTACAATTTACATACATAGCTATGTTTACGAAGTAAAGGTCAGCATATTTTTACCATAAATCCACATAGTATGTGTGAATTATATTTAAAAAAAAATCTTAAAATTCCGTCTTGTTATTTGTTTTGATCTCCGAAACAGCAAATTTGACCTCGTTTTCATTCAAATTTACTATTACAAATATTATTTGTATAAGTTATTTACGAGACGTCATGGCGTATGAGCAACATTTATATATTTTGAAGGTAATTACATTAGGGTGTTTAATTTTTAGGTGAAAAAGAACACACATTTGTCGCATGGGATAAATTTTATTTTTGCAGTAATTTGATTTTTCGTTATAAAAAAAATACATATAAAATAAAACAATTTCAAATTAAATTATTGCTTAGGAGATTAGCCTAATTCAAAATATTTTTGAAGAGCGCCTTTAACTTAAAATTTTTCCATCACTATCACTTTTCAGAATCCAACTCAAGCCCATTCTATTTCAATGAAAATGTTTTGAAATGGAGGGAGTTTCCATCTGATGTCGATATATGGTGCTATTTCTTGCTCAATGCCTTGTTTTCTTTAAATTGGGTAGAAGCACCCAAATGTGCATATTCTTACATAGTGCTAGCAAATGTTTTCTGCGTGATTTTATAGTAATAAAACGGAAGATTGTGCAAATATGCTAAAAATAAAGAAACACTAAATAGTCAAAAAAATTGTAGAAAATAATAAGTTTTTGTTTTTTATAAAGTCATTTAAAATTATTATTTTATAAATGTTATTTTTTTGTCTATTTTGTTTTTGAACAATTAAAAAAAAAAAATTTTAAAAATAAAAATATAGAAAATCAAATATAATGGTAATCAATTAATTTACAAGAAAATAATCGATTAAATCAACAATTAATACGATTAATAATCATTGTGATTTCTTTAATTAACTGATTAATTGATTTTTTAAGTAATGAAATTATTTGAAATAATCCAATTATTTGAACTATTTTTAGTTATGTGATTATTTAATCACTTTTTAATTAAATGATTCTTGGACTAAAAAAAATTAAAAAATTATTAAAATTAAAATTAATTTTCTCAAATAGTCAAGCTCACAGCGGTAGCTGTTCTGGTCTTTAATTAATGGTCAAAGTGTCAATACAATCGTTTATTTTTGTAACAAATAAAAGTATTTAAGTTTGTTTGTATTAAGCTACATAGTACGCATTCAGTCGAAAAATCACGTTGTAAAAACGTTTCGATTTCAATTAAAAGCTACACAAAAATAAAATCACTCGTTTGATTCATGAAAATGTGCATGGCTGGTATGCGCTGTGGTCGCTCGTGTTTCTTTGCTGGCGCTGTTGGTTGTTTGTATTTTGTTGAAATTTATTTAATACGACAAAGCAAATAGCAACAATGTTTAGGTGCCCAAAACAAAAAATGCATAAATTGCCAATGATGTTGCCAAAATTCAAAAATATCATACGAAAAGAGGTAGGGCAGTCGACACAAGACAACTAACAAAAGACAACTCAGTGCAGGTGGCAAACGAACCCGATGATGATCATGATGACGATGAAATTACAGCGGAAATAGCAGCTAGCAACCGTATGATGTTGAGTAATCTCTAACACGATGAAAAATAAAAGCAAAAAAAAAAAATACTGAGTTAATAATGGGGCGTGGCAAGCGTTGCGCAAAATATATATTTTTAAAACATTGAAGAAATGTACGTTGTGCGCCCACGTTTGACTAAATGATGAGCTAGCTCAATGACGATAAACAGCATCATTCATGCGATGAATGTCCAATTTTTTGTACAAAAACAAACAGCACACAATTGACAATACATAGCGCACATTTCATACATATTTATTTTTTTGCATGCTATATACACATGGAAACTTAAACAAAAATTAACAGCTAAGAAACAAATGAAAAAGGTCAGAAGTATCACTACACTAAACAGTTTAATTTAAATGAAAACAAAATTATTTTAAGTTATATTTTAAGTGCCTTGTCGCGTGCCAATAGATCAATATAAACATGTTTGGGTATATATGAATGTGTGTATGTATGTATTTTAATATTATCCCAGCAAAATTTTTGGCAAGCGCTTCTCCTAACATCGATTACAAAATGAGTTCCTATGTAATCAAGAAATACTTCCCGATGATTATTTCCATTACCAGTTATAATGGCAGCATTGCATTACAGAATCGATTCTGAGTAATGCATAAGAGAACCGAGTAATATAAAAAAAGAGATTCTAAATATGCATTCCAAAAATCCTTCTCAGTAAGGCAAAGAGCAAGCGCTTTCGCTTAATGACATGCCTGGGTTAAAATAATCGGTGGTGTCATATGGTTGGTAATGTGTTCCACAATATTCGTTGGATTACAGCTCCGATTCTAGGTAAGCAAAAATTTTGCTGGGATGTAGCCTGTCACCGCACAAGACTTGTCAGTAGCAGGTTTATACTCACTGATGCGAAAGAGTTGCCAAGGAATTTTGTTTTCATGCATTTCAATTTATTTTTAAATTATAGCTAGCAATTAGGCATCTATTGGCAATTAAATATATACAAATTAGGGTAGGTTGAAAAATAAAAAGTATATATGTACATACATACATACATATGTATGTATGTATATATAAACTGGTTAGTCAACATTTCGAGTTAGTCGACTAGCGTTTTAAATGAACAATTTATGAAATAGGGTAGTTTCTATAGATACTTTTTTTGAAAGCTGTTTTAGAATCTGCAAGGTATCCCCACGTCCTCTCGAAAGTCCATGAAAAGTAAGTAGACGGAGTAAATTTTATAAAATTAAAGAAGAAAGAGAGAGTGAATACAATTTGTTGGACAGGACGAGCTAAATAGAATCTGCTGTTATTTTGCATATTTTGTAAGTTTTGAAATTTTTTAGTGCTTGAAATTGAAAAACTAAATTATTTCACTGTATGCGTGATTTTTCGTTTTAACAAAGTTCACCAGGGCGTATGAGTAACCTAAATTCGTTTACTGAGAAAACTGCTGAAGAGAACTGTTATGATTTAAATCCGTGCGATAAAAATATTTTTGGTGAACAAAAAATTGTGAACTTTTTCAATACACTGCATAATACTTTAAAGCTTTCAATTCATGAAACCTCAAATTTAGATAAGCTCAATAATGTGTTGCTATGCAAAACGTGCAATACAATATTTAAATGTTTAGTCTGGATTCTGAACAACAAACAAACTAAGCAAACAATTCCGTCTGGAAGTTTTTTTTTTTTTTGGTTTTATTTGAGCAAAAACGGAAAACATTCTTATTGCATGTGACTTATCTAAACATAGCTACTGTTCATATTTATAAAAGTTGATAATTTTGACGCGTCACGGTTAAGTACGCTTGTACGTGTGTGAGTACTATGCAAGTGAAACAGCCCACTAGGAAATATGCAATGCGTGTTTTTATATTAACAAGTTTTTTTAGTTAACTTTTATTGCCAACACTGTATATAGTAGGAACATAATAACTTCTTTTTAACACGTTGGCTGCCAATGTATCACTGGTGATCATTTCAAAAACCTACCCCCAGGTGCCAATGTATCACCAGTGATCACGCTAGGCCCTAAATTTTGGGTTCTGGGACCCTAACGGAAGGAGTTTTGGGAAAAATGAAAGTTTATTTTAAAAGAAAAAATATTTTATTTCATAGTATAATACAAAGTTTTGAAATAATACGAAATTAAAAATGAGAAAATTCAAATCAAATGGGAACATGTTTTTTTGCTTGGCACCTGGGGGTAGATTTTTTTTGTGATCACCGTTGATACATGGCACTTGGAGGTAGGTTTTTTTTGTGATCACCGGTGATACGTGGCAGCCAACGTGTTAAAATACTGTCTACACATTAAATAGATCTTCTAGCAATGCAACGTTGAAAATTTTATCAAATTCTATTAAGCGTTTTTCAAGTGATGCCTGAACAAACATGCATACAGACAGAAAAAACTTACAAAAACCAATGTTTTGGGCTGTTATTACCAGAATTTTTGTTTGATAGCGCAAATTTTAATTTTCTTCTTTTTTTTTCTTTTTTAAATTTCATACAAATGTTTCCTGGAAGTTTTTTTAAAAATGAAGAGTGTTTATTTATGCTTCAGCCCGGTTAAAAGTCACATACATACAAATTTGTGAATATTTTTTAAACAAATTCCAGCAAAGTATTTCATTATATCAATAATCAATTTACAAGCGAAGCTAATCATGTAAGTCAGTTGTTATCTATGGTACATATTTCAAATGGAAATTTTTATGCCCGAACCATATATGTATTATACATATGTACATACATACGTACATACAAGCCGAATCTCAAATAAAGTGAAATGTGTTGAAATTGCTCACGTGATCGATAAATTTGATTGTGGCGTTAAATTTAGCACTGTGATAATGAAAAGTAAAAACAATTGGATTGCTTTAGCTCTAAGAGCCATTAAATCGTTGCTTGTATTAATAACACTGCAAAAAATCGTGTGACCAATCTCTAAAGAGAGCGATCCGGGAGCGAAATGTGAAGCGTCCAGAGCCCATACAAAGTGATTAGAACAGGTATTATAAGTAGTCACATCCACTTTAGACTAATCGCATTTTTTGCAGGGTGTGAACTAGATTTAACTACAAATAACCTGAACTCACTAATTCGATAAATCCAATGACGTCAATGCCAAGTTTATTGAAAACGCCAAACAACAATTTTATATTGCTTACATACGTACATATGTACATACATGTATACATATGCAGTAATAAAAATACAATGTACATAAGTGTTGTATGTATGTATGTATATAAATATGTATATAAATATGTATATGAACGGGTGGCTTATTATTGGATTGTAGGTGCTTTACTAATATGGCATACTAGCTTGCAGACTTTTAACGCTTTTTCGTTTCCATTTATAGACCCAACGGCCGCTGAACAAATTTTTGTTTGTATAAATGGTTTAATGAATTGTTCAAATCGAAAACGTGCTGCTATGGAGAGTATCTACATAATATGTGCATACATACATACATTCATGAGCATAGCGAGAACCAAAAAAAAAATGATTTTATTTTAGTCATAGAATTTGAAGAATTAATTTCTTTAATTTAGCGACAGTAAAATGTTTCCTTGCAAGAAAATACATCCTTTACTTTTTGAAGTACAAGCAATATATCGGTGATGCGCGTGCGAATATATTGACATATAGACAAACATTTTAATAACGACTGTTTTGGCACCTACTCTTTGTAATACATAGCGTACAAACATTACACTATTGAAATTTTATTTTATATATGTGTAAAAAGTATTGTGGTTATTTTTTGGAATACCCTTTTCCTTCTTTACAAATCTGTTGTTCCCCGCAAACCTACCTATGTATATGGCCGCCATGTCTGCATATGTAATATGTGTGTCAATCAGGTACATACATATGTACTAGGGGGATACAACCAATTCAGTACTACTCACTTTTCTAGATACATACATACATACATACATATATACAATTATTCTAATTCTGTGCGTCATATGGTCTAAATTTAAAACTATACAACAATCGAACGTATGTACATATGTATGTACACATGTAAATTTGACTGAAATGTTTTAAAAATAGCCTTTGGCAATTGATTATTTATAAAGTATAGATATGTTGTGACACTTATTTACATACATACATATGTATATATGTAGTTACAGCTAACCTTGAGAGATATACACTCCCTAGCTATTCATAAATTATTAAAAACCCACAATTATTGGTATAGCACAAAAAAACGAGTTCTAGGTTGAATTGAAATTTTGTTGTTGTAAAGAAAAAATATTTAGACAACACCTTTAAATATGTAAATAGAGAAAAGGGGGTTTCCTGAAGCTTTATAATAGCTTAATAAATAAATATGTATTTCAAGCTGATTCCACATCGGCCATTCTCATAGAAGCTTAACTTATTAACCGTAAGTTATACCTTTAAAAGTGATTCACAAAAAATAAAACAAGCGAAGAAGTATAATAAACGAACAAAGTCAACTAACATGCAAACGAAAGAAAAAGTTTAAAATTACCCACTTCTACCTACCTCAACATATCGCAGAAGATAGCTGATACAATTAGTCCCTCCATAGGACATGCTTAAAGAAATGTGAATATATGTAACAGGTGTTAGTCGTATCCTACCCTAATCACATTTTTTGCAGGGACTTTGCATTTCCTATTCCGGTACCTACAAAACATATGTACATAGATAACAAGCACTGAATATAAAGAGCAGAGCAGATAAATAGTTACACTGAAGATGACACAAAGTCGAAACCGAAGTTTTTCCAAAGCAGCTTTGACAAGGAATTGTGATAAATCGTTCCAAATTGCTTCAGCAAGTCTCCACAAAACCCAAGTGGTCTGCTTGTAGAACAAACAAAAAAAAAAAAAATTGGTGTTCGAAAACAAAGCTATTAAATATAATAATTACTAAAACTCATCAGTTTGACACACTAAATTCATTTAAACTCAAGGAAAAATAATTGAAAGTGGAAATACTCCAGTCCATATCTTGTCGTAAATAAAAGCATGTGTTAGCGAGTACATAAAAGCAAATACCTGCTTATGCATGCACGTATGTATGTATGTATATATGTACATATGTATGTATGAATGTACATATGTATGAGCACTTTGTTTACATCACTTGACTTATAGAGCCTACTGTTTTTATTTTGTTAAACGTTTTGGGTTTTGCCATTCACGTGATGTTATTTTCAATTTACGGCAGCCA
The DNA here is from genome assembly GCA_951509765.1 of Sphenella marginata. NCBI lineage: Eukaryota > Metazoa > Arthropoda > Insecta > Diptera > Tephritidae > Sphenella > Sphenella marginata. Next base: position 121,515,838 of record OX608079.1, on the reverse strand, counting down.
CAGTCACAACCTCGAAGCATGAATGTAGCGCACAGTTGACTCTTCCCCCTCCCCAGCCCACTTGCAAAAACAAATAGCACATATGTACATATGTATGTATAGTAAGTGTTTATATAGCAAAAATGCGGGCACTCGCTCATATAGGTACTCACTTCACACATGGCACCGAGTCATATTTAACGCTTCAATACGAGAAATATTCATACAACACTACGTGTAAGATTGATTACACAATTGCGTTCATAAGTTGGCGTTTATACGAACGAGTTTGTAGACATACCTACATATGTACGTATGTTTGCATTTATTATTGTAGATACCCAGCAAAAGATATCGTTAGTGATTCATAGCGGTTAAAGTCAGGAGACTGAAACTAGTGAAACTGTAAAAGCGAAGAACTTGCGAGAGCGAGAGAGCAACACTAACAACATACAACTGTATGTCAGAAACTAATCTAATTTAAACGCTCTCCGGCAATTTTCTGTCGTACAATTTGACGTTTACACTCAGCTGTCACATGATTGTAGGTATGAGAGCTACTCACTCACGCAAATTTATTTCGGTTAGAACCAAAAAAGCAGTGAAATTTTTATAAATTTCCTTAAAAAATCTGAGGTGAACATATTTCTTGTGAGATAGCAACCAAAATATGGAGCAGATAAACTTTTATCTATCGGGGCAAATACAATTTGTAAATGCTAAATCGTCATTTTTATTGCTAGATAAAATTTTATCTGCTCGCCAACAAAAAATTAAAACAAAAAACATAGAACTCCATGACATGCGTATTCTTCGGGTATAAAATACTGAATGGGTCGTATATATTACGCTTAACTTCTTACTAATTTATCAGTGTTGAATTCCAGGAGAAAGCGATATACCAAATTTTAGATAAAGGATTTGATATAGAAATTAGAACCTGATTAGATAAAGGTATAATATAAAAGCCGTATCTGCATAACGCTCCATTTAACGAAAAAGATTTTTTCAATAAAAATTGATGTACATAATATATTATATTCCATTGAATTCATAATATTCTGCGTCTCACGGTAAAAGCTGGTAACTCTAGCGCAATTTTTTAGTAGAACCAGGAAAAAATAAAAAAAATTGGTCAGGTCCTATAACTATCGAACTAGCTCTCATTGGGCACATTAGATGTCAATCATAAATTTTTCCCAGTGGGTTCGGCTTTCCTGCAGGGTACATACACACACACCGAAGATATTAACATATTGTATGTATGTATGTATATTCATGAGCTTTTTGCACTCGCAGCATTTGATTTTTCAAAAATATTCCACTTCAAAATTTGTTTTGATTATTTAGATATAATTAGTATTGTTTTTATTTTCTCTCGTTTCTTTCTTCATGCATGTTCGAATACCAAAAACGAATTCTTTGTAGACAACATGGGTATGAGTTTATGAACTTTGTATGACAACAGAGTGCGCTGGCGCACAATCTCTTTGTTATTCAAGCTTTGTTGTTATGTGGAAAAGTACCAAGTGAAAACATTAACTCTTGCCTAGTCTTTCTTCTTTTTTTTTAAGTAAATACCTACTAGGAAAAAGGTGTACTTTGAAGACTATTTGCGCGCTGCGAGAGTAGTAGATACTGTAGCTAAATATGTGTAAAGAATCAGTCTAGCTTCTTTATTTATTTCCTTATTTTCGATTTGTCCAGTGTTTCGCAAGCGACACGTAAATCAGTAGAATTGTTGGATGCTAACCTTCGTTGTATTTTGTGGTAAACAATCTACGCATATTACAACAAATGTTCTGTGAAACAAAGTATAACTGCAAAAAAATTGTGTGAGCAATCTCTACAGAGAATGGCCCGGGATTGACGCCTTTGGAGTATAGTGGACTATAGCTGATTCCAACTGATTCTTCATGGACATATTTTGAAGGAGTCAACTTCAATTTCTATGGCATACTCATAGGGAAAGAAGGTCTTGTCGGACTATAATCTTAGGAGAACAAAGCTAAGATATCATCGGGTAACCGTTTTAATTTTAAAGCCCGGCTTAATATCAGGACAGAGCTGACAAGACTCATGGAACCTGATCTTTGTGATTCTGCGTTCAATTTCTCGCCTCAAGTACTCATCATCCCTATTTTAATTACACTCCCACCACTGACTGCAACAACAGATGTAGAAATGACTACACTCATTCATGTATGTAGGAGAAAGCAAGATAGCAGTAGTGTTACGAATATGAAGCAAAAAGGAGATGGCGATACATAACACCGACCCTTCGAGTGCACGATGAACGAACAACGCAGTAACTTCTAAGTGATAAAGCTGGCGCTCGACCTGATTATAAAAGGCTGCATACAAGCAAGTGGGGGTAATCAATTTATTTTCAAGTATTGTACAGTGAAATTACTGTGAAGTTGCCTAACTCGAAAATTTGTATTTTGGTTTATAAAACTAGCCATATATTTATTTATTTTTCTTTACAACGATCGAACCCAGTAGGAAGGAATCGAGGTTTAATCGAATTCGTACGAATATATTACACTATTCAAAACTAGCGCTGCCTTTCCACCCCTACTAAGAAATATGTACCATGTGCAAGTTTTCCAAATACATACATATGTATGTACATATGTAAAGGTGTTTACTGGTTGGGTATATTGATTGCATCTTTGATGATAATACATGTCATGTGTAGGCGCACACGCTATCGCACCGTCAACTCGTGAGCTTGTGCACTACAATGAAATTTACAAAGTGACTACGTGCCTTGACTTTTAGTGCCAATGGACGACAGTGACTCTTGGGCGTAAGACACCAACCTACGCATTTACTGATATGTGTACATACATATATACATACATACGTATGTATGATCAGCTGCATGAATGTCTACAATTAATTTGCATTTTTTTCTTGAAATAATATTGCACATAAGCGTTCTACCCAACAAGCTAAAAGACATGAATATAGTGTGCTTTTAATTTAATTTACGCTCAAAAATGTGGCACCTTTGCAATTTACCGTTTTCAAATACTGTTACATGTTACATATACGATGGTGAAATAAAATTTGAAAAAGTCACTGCCCTCTCTTTCACCTCAATTTAATGATGTTTAAGTTATTCAAAGCATCCTTGTCCCAATATTCACACGCTCTTACATGTTTAAGCTAAAAATATAGCGTCTTAATGATTTTGTTATATAAATACCGGTTTAAAATCGAATTTGTAGTATTGATACTGTGTCACTGTGACTGCATAAAAACGTGAGACTAATCTCTAAAGAAAGTGATTCGCGTTGAACACCTTTAGTCTACAGTGAGCTATAATGGATCCGTACTATTCCGTTAATACGAGTTATGACTTTCGCTATTAAACTATGTACACACTACAGCTGAAAACACTTGATTTCGTCAAATCACTACACATCACTTTGAACTTACTTTTACTAATCTTACTTAAGCGCGTTGAAATTTTATAATATTTTTATATTTGTATTCAGATTTTGTAACTCAATTCAAATTGAAAACAAACTCGAAATTAAGATGGCGTGCACCTACATACATATGTAGTTTTAGTTCAAAACGCAGTATTATTTTGTAAAAATTCACGGGTTCTTTAGACATTCCAGTTGCTTTGGCGAATGTTTGTTCAATTATTTCTGCATTATATCAGTTAAACTGTGTTTTTGTATTTTTGATACAAAGAACTGTTTTTTTTAATTAATTGATTCATTTTTTTATTTCGATACACTTTGGTCATTTTGCACGTACATTTTGGTAATTTTTTTGTAGACTTCAGGCAGCCGCGTTTTCTTAGTTTTTATGCGTATTTACAGTAACTACTGCTGCTGTTCGTATTGCTACTTTTTTGTTTTTGTCATTATGTTGTTGTAATTGGCTTATATGCATGTATGTGTGTATGTGTTGATTTTATAAACGTGTTAGCTGGAACAGCTGATTTTCAAGAGTCGAAATCTGGGCATGGCTCAACGCCTTGCCCACCTACGTACAATACGTGGCAAACAAAATATGCGATGCAATATGCACGCAGAATTTATGCAACTCAAAATCGGCGCCAGCAAATCAACACCACACACATTCCTACTGCATACCGCCACAAAGTCATCACTTAACTATTTGCACTCAACACACATAGGTAAACGAGTATTTTATATTTATAAATTTAATTTCACAACGTAAGTAAATTGTGGGATTACTTTTAGATTCCTTGATGTAATTTAAAATATCTTCCCATTACTGCAACAGAATAGGTTAGTTCAGTCTTAAGGGACTGCTCCCTAATATGGTGTACTTGGTGTGCTCTAAGGCTTAGCTCATTGTGAAACCTGATAAGCAAATCCGAGGACTACTAAAATACGGAGAAATAAAGAGTCTTAGTGCTTTCAATTTATCGCTATTTTATGGCTGGCATGCTTTGTTACGCGGCAGCCAAAATCTTTTTCTGGGCTAAGCGTCAACAAATGATTAAGACTTTGACTTAGTGGATCTACTACCGTTTATAAAAACGCTCTGAGACTTTAACTTGCGTCACAGTATTGTATAAGCCAATATTTGCACAAATGTGCATTTAATTCAAAACATGTTTATGGTGTTTAATAAATTATTTCGCCGACGTGTTTGGTTTTGTTTTTTTTTTGTTGTTGTTTTGTCATCACGTGGTCGTTATATCTCTAGAGTATTTGGCTTCATTTTTAAAAGAATATGTTATTTTGAAATGATTATTATTATTATTATTATTTTCATTTTTGTTATTATTATTATTATTCTTATTTTTATTATTATTATTGTTATTCAATATTAATACCATTAAAATTACTAATTTTTGCTTCACTGCCTCAATGTTGTTGGCAAGATCCCGAAATCGAAAACAACGAGAGACAGTTGAATTCCGTAGTGCGCCTAATAGACGCCAAACAACTGCCTCGTCGTGCGACAACCCCAAGATCTTAGCTACCTTGGCGTACACTTTAATCTCATTCAAATTGACTCACTCTCTCACATGTTTATTTGTTTATCTATGTTTAAGTCACACCTTTGCTTTGGAGAGCGTGTTTAACGCATGAATTGCTACAATGTCGCGCACTGGTACGAAAAATGTTAAATCAAAAAATAAACATAAACATTTTCAATTTTTTCTTTTTTTTTAATATTACATACAAATACAGTTGCTTTATATGTATGTACATATCGCACCCTAAATCAAAAACAGTCACAACTCAAAAATTTTTTAGGTCGCTTTCTTGGCATAGGTTGCCTAATAAAAAGTAGTGCAGCCAATACATACAATATTTTTCTTTTCGACTATTATCGTTGCTCTTTAAAGAGCACAGTGATGTCAAGTTTTTAAAAATCAAATCACTTTTGTGCGATCCAGAAGCAATTAACTGAAAGTTACTCGGATTTTGAGTTGTGACTCTTTTTGATTTAGTGTGCGATATGTATGTATGTCATGTAATATTATAATTATAAATATTAAGGAGCTATTTGCATACGAGTACTTGTTCACCTTATTGTTTTGAGCACCTACCTCAATGCTTTAATAAATTTTTATAATTATAATTTATTTTACTAGATATCTAACGTAAAGAGTAAAGCTATAGTTTTTGAAATTTGCTTCCAACTATTTGTTAAATGCAAAACAGCTGATCGTTTGACAGAAGTTGTCAGCAAAAATTCTTCGGACTAAATCTTACAACTTCTGACTGAAAAATTATCATATTTACTCTCGTTTTTGTTCAAATGAGAACCGTATATTTATGTTTGTTTGTTTAATTTCTGGGCAGGTGTTATGTTTGGTTACTTTATCAATCTGTCAATATTTAGGGCATGCGAACAGTTCTAATAAGCAAGTAAGTGCGTGCGCACCAACATTTATGCCAGGGTCGTAAATAATTATGAGTGCGTTTTAATGGAAAAGGTTATCGCAAGTAAACAGCACGAACGCGATAAAAGCGATAAGAAAATCAACAAGAAAAAATTTATTTTTACCTGTAAATGTCATGTTATTTCTGGGTTTTGTGGGGTTTAATTTTACATTTATTTTTATACCTACACGGAAATCTTTATGGCATAGCCTACTCAAACTACCAAATCTGGTTAAAAGGCTTTGTTTTGCACTCGATTTTTTAACAAAAGCAGCGTCGTGGGGAATTTTTAGAGGTTTTAAAATTGGAAAGTCGCTTAGCGGACAGCTAAACTCATTGTTGGGGTCCTCAAATGACTTAGCTCTGTGGTACTTCTGAGCTAGTCGAACTTTTTGCTGTGCATATATGTATGCTTTGCAAGTCACACCCAATTGATATCTTGGCTCCCAAAATTTGCCATCTCATCTTCTTTTGTCAGAAGTTTTATTTATAAAAATTATAGTTTTATCTGGCTTAATATAAAATTTATTTGTATAAGTAATCGATTGCTGTACGAGTATACATTTAAAAATAGACACAATCAGACGAGTTCAAAACAATAGTGGCACATCGTAAAATCGGCCGATCAGCCAGCACATTAATTTATTATGCATACATACAAACGCTAACGCCCATACACACACACATACATGCATGTAGATGTATAGAGCAACATTTAGATTTATGTAGGCTATACATTGTAGAGGCTCTTGCTATTTTATTGTATTGGATGCCTTCGTATTTGACCTTCTAAAGGACACACGTGTGCCAATTTATAAACAACAGAATCAAAATCAACAGGCGAACGAATTGCCGACAACTATGTATGTAGCTTTCTCTATGTCAGTTCCACACATGTACATATGTATGTATGTATTTGAGATCTACGTTACATACATATTAAATATCTGAACAACTTAAACTAATATGGCGTCTGCGCCCACTCATATCGATATGTATGTATGTCCATATGTATGTAACTTTATATAAATTCGAAATTACAATCAGGCGATAGGTGCCAGCGCAGCCATTCAATATGCTTCCATATTAGCCCCAGCGTGTTACTGAATATCTGAGAATGAGTGTTTGTATGTCAGTGCATCCAAACCCGGCAGAAAAAAACGCTGTGAAAGATCGTGTGACTAATCCCTAAAGAGGGTAATCCGAAATGCAGCCCCCTCGGATTCCAAAAGAATATAAATATTTTCAGGAACTATGGAGAAAAGTTGTAATCCGCCACTTGTTAAAACATACATATACACATTACTTAGTTTTATGAATATTATTCGTTCAATTTTGAGTGCACTCCACACTTGCATAATTTCTCTCAACTTTTCGTATGAATTTCCTACACTAACACTTGACGAGACAAATAACGCAAATATACGTGTACTTATGCAGATTTAATATTTCAATTGAATATATTAAAATATACAAGTTAATGTTAAATTATTAATTGCTGTTGTCGTCAGCAAACATTATACTTTGCTATATTTTTTAGAATAACTCGTTTTCTCTAATTAAATATTTTCTTATTCCGCATTTAGTCATAGCTTATACATCAAACTAATTTATTTTTTTTTCTGTCTCGAGTAAAATTTTTTTTTTAAATTTCATGGTAAATATACATTTTTTTTTTTCATTATTTCTCTTCCTGTATTTGCTAAAACAAGCATTAAACTTTTGATCAAGCGACCATTGCAGTATAATGTAGGGTGGTAACTTATCTTACCGAAGATCTTCGAACAATTTACTGCATCCAAAATAAATGAAATTTACCTGCATTCACGTTAACAATCCTGCCAAATTTCATATTTATCTAAAAATTAGTAGCTTTCGGAATTGCGTCAAAAGTGCCTGATGCATAGATAGTTGAGAAATATTTTCTGTAGGGTAGTAATACATGTATGCATGCATGTGCGTTACGTGTTGATGTATTCGCAGTTAAACATTTTTATTGTTATTGGCGTTATTCAATCGTTCAATCGTCGTTGTTTATAAGCTGTTTAGTTGTTGAGTCGTTTGCTTGCGTTGTATTTTAGCCAGTTTAGGCACGTTTCGCTTTGCCGGTTTAACTGCCCCAACCTCTCTGTTGCAATCCAAACCCTGGCATTGGCGCTCGCGTAACGCGGATCACGTTTCATGTCGTGCGTTTAGTTTCATTTTATTTTGCGAAACGTAACACGCTTAATATACCAGTATTTTAATTATTCCCACGTTTTTCTAGCGCATTCGTTTATTCACATGCCACTGTAACCGACGCTGTCAGCGACAAATAGGCGATGGAACTGTTGTTGCTATTGACGTTGTCTACAGCTCACTTAGCACAATATAGATTACTATATAATATTTGTTAAACACATAAATATTTATACATTAAGGTACATTTACATGTATGTATGTATATGTATTAGAATCATTGAAACTTAAATCTTCCGATTGCTTCTGATTCCAATTTCGATTGTGGGGTCGGCTAGGAAAGGGATTCGTGTTAACGCAGCTTCGATTCGGAAGTCATAATACTAGCCTTAACCTCTCACACTTTTAATATAAGTTTAATTTTGCTATTTATTAAACATTCTTTTCAAAATTAACTTATTGCTCTGCTTCGGGCTCCGATAAAGCAAAATGACTAACGTAACATACGTACATAACTTTGTCATTGCCATGTAATGAGCTCCGAAACAATGTCTCTTCAGGCTCTAGTTTTGCTACTATGAACCTGGGACCCTCGGTATGGTCAGTAGTTGGCAGAGTATGTAGTTAAATAATTCCACTTCTGATATATGCGTAACTTCATAGTCACAAGCTTGTGAGCTTGTTAAGAAAAAAGATTAGATGTTTATTATGGCTAAAGACAATAATCATACGCAATTACACAACACACAATTTTTTCCCATACTTTAAAAAGAAAAAACCTCACGTGATTAACAGCAATTTCTAATAATTTAAATACTTATATAGCACGAAATTCCGAAGCACTTGAAATGATTCACAGCAACATCTGTCCGTTACAATAGTGAGTCAACGGAAATTCTTGGACACTTCCGGTGCATATGACGTGTACTAACAATTCCGTTCCTAATGCGCGTAAAAGTAGAAAGTATTTGAATGCTTGAATTTTCGTGTTTCTATTAATTAATATTTTTATTTTCTTATTTTAGTTTTTAATTGAATGTGTTATTATTATTGTTTTTTTTTTTTTTTGAAGTGCTGACTATAAAAATTTACACAATCAGAAACTTACTAACATAAAATCTATCTTATAAATAATATACAATTTTATTAATTAAATAACTTATAAATTTATATTTGTATGCACGTAAATGACTTATGTTTATGTTCGTATATCATAGTGAGATAACAAATAAAAAAAATATTAGCGTAGTTTAAATGAAAATAACGAAATAAAATAAAAATTATTCATACCTACCTTTCATACTTAACCGAATGTGGAGCGTGTCCATTCGTTTCGCTCCAGTACGATTCCATTACTTCGTACTTAATTTTGTCGCTATGCGCCGGCTGAAGTTGAGGTGGAATGGTGGCAATCGTCTTTGGCTGACTGGAGACGACAATAGCAGCGCTGGGAACGACCGAAAAGGCGTTATAAGCAATGGTGGCCGTCTTCGTAGGTATTGTCGTCGTCGACGTCGTGAAGCTCTCAATAACGGTGACTGTATTATATTCCCTGAGCAACGTCAGACAAATTTTAATTGCAACTTTAATTATACACTATTTATATGAATAATGGACTGCACTTGTTCAGTTGACTTTGGCTGCTTAACAATGCAAATACAAGTTTTGCGCTATTTTTTATGTAATTTTAGTGCAAGCAAATGGTTAACAGGTTGTCGTTGGGATTTTTTGCAATACGAACTTTAGTTACTTCGGCTCTACCGGTATGTTAATAAGTTGTATAGCAGTTGTTTACGTACGCATGGAATATCCAAAGGTTTTGCGTTTTTTCAATCTAATTTTTTTCTTATTTTAATGAGTTGTTGCTGTTACACTTTCAATTTATTTTATTTTATATTTATTTGTTTTAATTTATTAAAAATGCACTAAGCCTTATACCTGGTTCGACACTCGTTATTGTGTGGGCGGTAGTGGGTGTGTGGAAAGGACGAAGCCTCCGACCCCGTACAGGTACACGATTATCACAATTTTTGGCCTTTTCTGTAAGATTTACACAATTTTTTTTTGTTTTTCGCGTACTCACTTTCGACTTACTGCGCCTATTTTTATTGGTTTTGCGAGATATGATTTTTTATAACTTTTTTAAAATATCCAAAAATGATCGCAATAACGACAGGCAGTTAAATCATGCACTTGACGTCTTGTTTGTGAATTTAACATAACATTTGGCTTATACACATAACAACCATTGATTTTTTTTATTTCTTATTTTATATTTTTTTAATACGTATAGTTGTTCGGACACACTTATTCACATGAGTTTTTCTTCAATTACCAAAAAGTTGTTTTTTTTTTAGTAAAAAAAACAGCTATGTATTTAGTTCCCTAAAGCTGCGACGTACTGATAACGCTTTTCAGATAATGACAACGTATTTTTTATATACATATGTACATAAATATGTAGTTCTTATCTTTAGGTACATACACACTTGCTTATTTACATGAATGCAAGTGTTTTTCTGATGTTATTTTTAGTGCGCGCATACGTTTCTATGTGTTTATATGTATATATAATTATGTATGTAGGTGTACCTTCTTAGCAACAAACAATTTTAATTTATATTTATTTTGCTGATATTTATGTATCTGCAAGTTTCACACTTTTTTTATTTTTGTATTATTCTTTATACACAGTTACATACATATGTATATGTTCATATAACACTTTTAATTCTTGAAATTATATTTCTAATTGATTTTTTTATTAAATATTTCAACACTCCGGTTTAAACTTGGTTTAGGTACTTTTTTAAATTTTTTCTGTTTGCTTTTTTCTAGTTAATGTTATCCGTTTTACTTTTGGAATTTTCCACCCACAGATGTATGTATGCAATACAATGGCATGTAGCAACAAAACAGCATGAAAACAGCAACTGCGACGGCAATAACGACAGCAATAGCAATGACACCGCCCGAATTCTTTTATTGTTTCGTGCTTTTTCTCACTTGTTAGCTTATTTCTTTGTATTTTTCGATTGGCTCTCGTATATTTTCGTTTCCTCTATAATTCTTCGTCTCTTACAGATATGAGAAACCTTGAATCGTAATGTATGTAGACCCGCCGCGCACAAAAAAAAAAGTATTTTTACTTACAAAAATTAAACGTGAAAAAAAATATTATCGAAAACGTGATTTTTATGAGAATACAACGACAGCAGGTTGCGCACGAACTTTTCTTTCACTTCACTTCGCCGTCGTTTAGGTAGCACCTACTTGAGAGCTTTTTCACTCGATATATGTATGTAGGTACCTACACGTTTCTCAATTTGTCACGTTTACTTACATACTATGTACATATGTTTGTAAGCTATTTTTTTTTATTTCTCGCTGGTCTTCTTATGGCTGTTGTTGTGTTTTGTACTTTGGATTGTTCGCCCAATTTTGCTGAACTCGACAACTTTTTCTTCCGACTGCAGGTTCCTCTTTTCTTAATTTGAAAATACACTAGTTGCTCAGTGGTATTTTTTGTTCATTTTTTTACCACTGCCGGCTATTTAATGTAAAGCTTTATTTGTGTTAAAAATATTTATTTGTGTAAAAATTATTTATTTACTCTCCAGCACCTAGTTACACAAGTATAATTTGAATTCACTTTTTTCACAATCCACTTTTTTTTTTAGACTATTAAAAATTGGTGGGTGGCATTACTTTTTTCCTTTTTCAAACTTGCTTTGCACTTGCTTTGTCGATTATGGTATATCGCGTGTCCACTTAACGCTCTCCCGTGTGCTGGCGCAGTCTAAACTGAAATGAATGGCACGGAATTTCTAAAATTAACACGAGACTCAACGTGGTATAAAACTTTAGCAACGACAGCGGCAAAAGCCAACAACGATAACGGATATGACTACGACAACAGTGCTACTACTACATATACAAATTGGTTTGCTCATACCTAGCCTGTAGGAACATCAACACTGTATATATATGTATGTATGTATGTACATATCTGTGCCATTTTAACATAACAACTTAAGTCGACTGAAAAAGCTATCAAAACTTTTTCTGGCGATTTTGAATAAGAAAATCGTGCAAGTTTCCAAGACTTTTTTCGGTCTTATATTATTTTGTATATAATCGATTTAATCTAACTGGCGCGGCTAAGTTGTGAAGCATTTTGGTTATTTGAGAACGACAGAAAAATTTTTGACTGGTCTAATTTCTTAAGTCGACTTAAGTTGTTATAATAAAACGACACAGATATATGTATGTACATACATATATGGATATTCAATGTAGGCATCCATATTAAATTTTCGAACCAGATAGCAAACGCAATTCTACTCACTTTAAAGGAAACGGATAAGAAAATTCGAACCGGTTATAGAATTATTACTATGTACATCCGGTAGGATACACAACTTTAAACCGCCGGAAACGTTGCATACTTTTAGGAGCGTATTAATTTAATTTCCAATATTTCAGTGTGTTCCTTTCATCCATAGCTGTTAAATTATGATTACGATTAGTAATCGGTTAGATTATTTTCTAAAAAGAATTGTAATCATTATTTAATTGTGTCTTTCAAATATTGGGATTCCGTAATGATTACGATTACAAATAATCAAAAAATAATCACGATTACTCTAGATTACTGAAAAGAATCAGAAAGAATCAAAAAGAATCTAAATAAATAATTGATTCTTTCACGGATTCTTTTTGATTCTTTTCAATGTAAAATACCAAAAAACTTTTCTCATTTCGTTTTTTTAAATTTTGAAGACATTTTTTAGTAAGTTTTTTAAAATCGTTTTTTGTATAACTATATATGCATACATGTATTATAAATGATGATATTGTTGCTATTATTCATAACAATTTATCCATTCAATATAATCAGCCCAATTTCCCCCAATATGTTTTTGCTTTGCTTGTAATTCTTGGGAACACTGTCCCCTTGTTATAAATGATTTTTGGAAATTTTTTGTTGTTATTTTGTTATCAATGAATTTGGTTAATTTTTTGTTATTATATTTCTTTATTTTGTCTTTAATAATTACAAAAAAATGTCTTAAAAATGAAAAAAAGCAAAAGAAAGAAAGTTGTTTGGTATTTTGAAATGAATATAATCAAAAAGAATCTGTGAAAGAATCAATTATTTATTTTGATTCTTTCTGATTCTTTTTAGTAATCGTGATTATTTTTTGATTATTTGTAATCGTAATCATTACGTAATCTAGTTGGGAACAAGATAATCGTATTGTAATCAATTATTTCACTCTCAAATACAAAGTAATCAGATTACTAATGATTACGATTAGTAATCAATTCTTAACAGCTATGCTTTCATCACACCAAGTCTCCCGAGGTCGAATAATATATTAAATACCCCACTCTCGATTCAAATAAGGAATGGTAATGGGGCAGCTATAGTCAAATCTAACTATGACTTAAATAGTCCATATAAAATTGTATGAAATAGTTACAACTAAATTTATCGCATACTCAAATTTGAGTATGACTATGCCCCCCATAAGTTTAAAAGATCTTACAATCTATGTATGTAAGTATCTGGCCAATTAGGTGATGGGATATGTATAGTAGTAACCATTTGCGTTTCCTGCAGGGAAAGTGTTTAAAAGAGCTTCGAGTAATGTGATAAGGCGCACAATTTCTAAACAGCTTTGCTGTATCACCCTAGTTACTCTCAAGAGGTATGTTTGTTACGAAGAGTACAATAATGAGAACCACACGTAAAATGCTCGTGGATTTATATAGTTTGACGTTTGACTATGTCAATGCCTTCAGAGTTGCATTTGCATTTCTTATTTACAAAAGAAGTATACTTTTGATTTAATTTCTGTACATTGATGCCTAATATATTATTATATACATATACAACTTCGCAGTTACTCATATATTATTCGGGCCAGCAGATTGTAAAGGTTAGTATATATATATTTTTGCACTTTGACTCAGTATTTCAATTCTGATGTTGGTGAACTCTGCACAAAGTTTTACTAATTCTGGCAACGCAAAAGCAACCCTGCAAAATATTAATGAACAACGCCCTAGTGATGGACGCAGCTTAATAAACTCGGTTTTCGATTAACTGCAGGTTTTTTGGCATGGGATTAGGTTCAAACGGTTTTTATTAAGGCGGACCTCTGTGACATTCAAGTATGTCGAGTTTTATATATATGATCTTTGGGAATACTTTAATTGTGTTGCAAGCACACCACACGCAATTAACTCAATACTCATGAATGAATTGAAATGAAGTCTGTCACATTATAATCAATGAAGCTGAGAAGAAGGGAGAGAGTGCAAGTACCACAGTACTAATTTCTACGCATGCAAAGGATTCAAGGATCATTTGGCGTGTTCCAGTTAAACACAAACCCAGACCTGTATAAAATTTTGCATGTAAATGCAACAACAACGCTGTGATCTTGATATTTTTCTGGGTCAATTTCGGACCCGTAGTAGTAGATATTTTGTAGTAGATTTTTTGACAGCCAACCCTTATTTGCTTAGTAGCACAAACATGCATATGTATACACACTTATTTACACAAACAACTCTCATGCAGCTGACCCGCATCGTTCCTGTTAAATTATGACCGTGATCCGACCCAGGTCAGCAAACTGGAACACGCTAATTATTCTTGCAAGTGTGTTGCGTTCACCTTACAAAATGCGCTACCTGTAGAGTTAACCCGGTCTTACAAGACCAATTTCTTTTGAACATCGCTAGAAAGCAAAGTAATCGAACAAACAAACAAAAGTTGTGCGCGTGTGAAATTTCTTCGAAAAGTATTCATCTTCCGTTATAAATTCATCAATTTTGCCAAACATTTTAGCAATTCCTGTATAAAACTAGTAAATAATAACTTATAATCATTGCCTCGCTGCTTGTTTTATAACTTTCGTGTTCTTAAATTGGTGAATATTGTTGCTTTGGAGGCGCTTTTGTTCGTACAATTTCTCCGCTTGTCAACAAGTTGTTTTAAGCTGTGCTTCATGTGTGATTTGTGGCTTTTGATACGACGCTGATGAAATGTCCAGTTGTCAACCAAACAATTATTAGGAAAGTGCCGTTAAAGCGCCTTATGCTAAATTTGGGATATTAAGATCCCGAACAAGTAATTTGGTAAGATTTTGTCTTCGTAGATTGATATAGATTATTTCACCTTTAAATACAACTCCTGGGCAGGGGAAATGGATTATAATGTTTTGAAAAATGGGACAAACATCTGAGATTCTTAAAATATCATCTCGAGCCTTGAAGACTTTCTACAATGCAATATTGATTAACGTTCCATAGTGGAGCTCCACATAACACCCCGCCGGACAGTCGAATCATTTACTTTAACAAACTTTAGAAGACCGTGATGGATCTAGTGAGTAGTTTCCCAATGGAATAACATTTTCTGTGCATTTTACAGACATTTTTAAATGGATTACTTAGGTTACTTGGCACATCCGCAACAGTTGTGGTTTACTCACAATTATTTATTAATATATTACTGCCCCAAAACAAATTGCAGCTCTGGTACTATTCGCCAAGTCTTGCATGATAGAAGTTTTTTATTGATTTTTCCACCGCTAACCCTTGCAACACGGGCAATTCCATGCACACATAATCAAACATCTCATAAAACTGATCCGGATGGTTCCGGCGAAATTTTTGTTGGATATTTTTTGTTTCAGATTTAGATTATGAATAGGTACATATGTTAAAATAAAATTGCCGATAGTAGAACGGCAAGAGTTTGAAATATGGAATATTTTAAAAGTTGGAGGGTAATGCGGGATTTTTCTCAAAAAGTTCTACTTTAGATGCTTTAAGTACAACACTGTTTATAATCGATATCGTTAGGCGATCATTCGCTTTTAACTGTACTTTACAGTTATTGGAATTACTAAAGCGCCAAATACATTACACGAACTTTTCCGCGAACATTCCCGTTATGTGATGTTTGTGCGAACTTTTCTCTCGTGTATGGTGATGTTTGCCAGTTCGCGCAAAAGTTCGCCAAAAATCAAAATATTTTAATTTTTGGCGAACTTTTGCGCGAACTGTTCGTGTGTGTATGGCGAAATAGCTCATAATCGTAGTAATTTCTGAACGGAACAGACGTGCGCGGAAAAGTAAAATGGACAATAAAAAATTTCTGAGTGAATTTATTGAAATGTATAAATCTTTTCCATCATTTTGGCAAGTAAAAAGCAAAGATTATTGTAATAGAATTAAAAAGAATAATGATTATGCGACTTTAATCGAAAAATTAAAAGAAGTAGATCCTGATGCCACAAAGGATACATTCCATTCTTTGCACCAAATTCTTTTTTGCGATTTTCTTTCTTTTTTTTTACGCTTAATTGCCACAGCGAGCAATATTGCTGCAGCTCAATTGTTGTCCGTGTTCATCGCTGTCTGAAAGAGAACTAATGTTCGGCCAAAAGTTCGTATGGTGGATGGCCAAAGCTGCGAACAAAATATCGGAATGTTCGCGGAAAAGTTCGTGTAATGTATTTGCCGCTTAAATTGAAAAGCATTTTCGACGCTACAAGTGAGTCTAATCGTCAAAAGTAAATTTGGAATAGACACTCAAATCAAGTGAAAATTTTCGCAACAGTTGGGGTGAGCACCAAAATTCACATAAGGGATTATTTAAGGAGTTCAAGCGGATCAGATCTTGAGGCGTAAATGAGTCGCCGCTACCTACAAAATTTAGTTCGCTTCTAGATCTGTACGCCTCTTGTGCAATTTTTTATTATTTAAGGACTTTGTCCAAGTTGAGGTCAAATGGATCTCAATAATGCTAGATAAGGGCATGTATATCGCGGAGTTAGGATGAAATAATTTTATATTTTGTTGATAACATATTTAAATTCTCTTCAAATAGGTGTGACCCCCGTTCTTTTCTTGAGATGGTTTACGAAATCATAAGTATTGTTAATAATTCAGGATTGTGATTGTTTGAAAGTCAACTTCAAAAAACATAAATGAGGAATGCGTTCTAAGTTTTAAAGAACTTTCAACATAGTGTGCCACTCTTAACTTATTCATAAACTTGATCGGTTCCAGCCTAGTCTCCATCGCTGGATCTCTTCTTACCTTAGTCACAGAACACAAATAGTCAGCAGTTCCTCAAAGAAGCCATCCGGGCCGATTCTGTTCTTGTTGTTTATAAACGATATTTCTACAGTAATAGAATTTTGAAAAATGTTAATGTATGCTGACAATGTAACGCTTTTCATGTCTTTCGCATCATTCGAACATAGAAATAACCTTCAATCAGATCTAAATATACTAGTTACTAGACTAGATGAATGGAAAATCTAACAAAAGATCCCCAGCTAAGAACTGAAATAGTACAGTAACGCTGACCAACTGACGTTGAGACTTGTGCTCAAACCACCTACCGACGGAATACTTAACGGTAGTACCGGGGGTATCGGTACATGACGGTACGAGGTTTAGTGTGTTAAAGTCTCACACTGACTGTAAGTCACTAGTTACTTGGTGAGACTTAAATTATACGCCGCTTGATCTTAAGAAATGTGAATACATTCGTTTTTCGAGAGGAATTTCGCAGCCAGCCTCCTATGTAATTAACAATTACATATCGCTTCCCTAGTTCAACAACGACGCAATTGTAAAATATAAAGTTTTGGTGAAGCAAGTTTCAATATTTGTCCACGCATACGTTATTCACGATTGGAACAACTTCGCAAGCGTCTAGCGCGAAAACTATTTGTAATACAATTATAAAATTGATACACAGCAATAATTAGTACTTTTTAAAGCTTTTGTGAGCGTTATCTCGAAAATTTAAAATTGACAATTGCGTTGTTGTTGAACTAGAGAAGCGATATAGTCTTGAGCAAATGTATGATTTTGTTGACCCTGGGGTTACTCTGGATTACAAGCTCAGTTTCAACTGCCACATTAACGCAACAGTCAATAAAGCTAGGGGCGATGGTCTAAATAATTAAGCTCTCTTGGCTACGTTAGTCAGACCGATACTTGAAGACGGTTTTATAATTTGAAACCCGCGTTACCAGGTCCATGTAGATCGCTTAGAACCAGCTGATGAGTTTTTCTCTGTATCTGAGCAGTTTTACATCTAGACGATTAACAAACCAAAGCCTTTCAACGAATCGGCAACGAACATGCGGATGCGCCGGTCGGGCGAGATATGTTGGGTAATCCGATGTATAAGGACCATTTCACCTCACTAAAAATAATGTTCCCGGGTCATTCCAGCCTTGCGTGCTCCGCCAGGCTAGCAACTTCCTCTAATGTGTGCTTGTCTCACTAGCCGATCATATTAGTCACTAGTAGCTCAGAACCCGATTGCCTTATGTGATGCCAGTAGCATTTCTTTATATCTTCTCCAACAGACCATATGAATCTGCGAAGTTCTGGTGATTAGAAAAAAGGATTATTTTTGTTAGATGCCATCACTTTATTCTCGACGTAAACATTCCATTTTCCAGTGTACCTTCCTTTTAAATAAAAGCTAGTTTTTCCTTCATTATTTCAGGTTTACTTCAAATTGAGCTGCAGGCAGTATCATTTTTAAAACAGTGTTTTTATACTTTCACGGATTTTAATAAACTTTTAAGAAGGTAAGTGATGTTTAAACTGCAAAACATTATAGTAAACTTTTCCACAACGTATGAGTATGAATCTCACGCACACTGCATAAACTGGGTATTACATGCACCAGCCTATGTCGGTTCTGTGATACGCTATTTCGGGAAGACAGAAGCACTTAGGACTTCCGGCACTTGAGTGCAAGCACCTACCCGACATAAAGCCGGCCTTCATCTTGGGCTTCCTGAGGCGGATCGTCCTGGATAAAGTGCTATGAAAATATGAGGGACAATAGATCTTTAACGTCGCAGGTCTCTACCATTATTTTTACTAACCCGCACACTACAAACTGAATGGGCCAGGTCCACGTGTCTGAATTACTCGTGGCTTTACCCGTGCCCGATTTATATTCGGTACTAGCCCTATTGCCGGGTGACTTTAGAACCATGTTAAGCTCTAAAAATCTATTGATTGCTGATTCCTGGGACTTTGAAATTATCGTTATCGGCTTCAGTCGAGATAGGGATCGGTTCGGTTTTAATCACGTAACATAATTGTGTCTTCTTTCTCGCCCACAGTTATGGCAGCACGTGGTCGCGGACTTCTTTTCGCCTTTAAAGCTGATAAGGATTCTACTGATGGCGAATCCTCATCTGCAAAAGATAGCGGTTTAGGCACCAAAAGTCTTAACTCTGGCGGGGAGTATCGTAGGGTTGGACGTGGTAAGCTCTTAGACGATTTGGTCTCATCATGCTCCAACATGACCCTAGAGGGTCGCTCATCAGAAGATCAAAACAATATAACTTCTACAACTGATTCGAACAAAACATCCCTGTCTGGTGGTCGGGGACGCGCCAGTGTGTTTAGAAATTTATTATTGTGCGAGGAATCGACTCCAATACCTGAATTGCATACACAACCCATCGCCGTTCAAAAACCAGCATCACCACCATCAGCTGCAATAGCGGCAGCGGTAGCCGCAGGACAAGCCGTACAAGAACCCCAAGTGGAACATGTTAGAGAAGAGGCAATGCCATCTGATATCTACAATCCAGAAATTAAACACGGCTGTAAAGGTAATCCAGTACGTTTGGCTTGTAATTACATACGCATAGCCTCTGATCCTGAGAAAGGTGTTTACGTCTATGAAGTGCGTTTTTATCCGCCTGTAGATTCGCTTAGCTTGCGTATGAAGTATCTGAATGAGCATCGTGACAAATTTGGTGGCACAAAAACATTTGATGGCGTAACGCTTTACTTGCCCATTTTGCTGAAAGATAAATTAACAACATATATATCTAAAAGCGTTGCAGATGATTATGACATTGAAATACGTATTTTATTTAAACGCAAAGAAGCGCTAAAAAATTGCATTCATCTTTACAATGTGTTATTCGATAGAGTTATGAAAACTCTAAACTATGTACGTTTCGATCGTAAACAATTCGATCCAACAGCACCGAAAATCATACCACAGGCAAAATTAGAAGTATGGCCGGGATATGTAACCGCAATTGATGAATACGAGGGCGGACTAATGTTGTGCTGTGATGTTTCACATCGTCTTTTATGCCAAAAGACTGTACTTGAAACATTAGTTGAGATTTATCGTTCCAATCCAAAATTGTTTCAAGAAAATGCTAAAAAATATTTATTGGGCTCAGTGGTTATAACACGCTACAACAACCGAACCTATCGTATTGACGATATTTGTTTCGAAAAGAATCCAAAAGCAACATTCCAAACCAAACAAGCTGAATTATCTTATATCGACTACTATCGCACAAGTCACAATATCTTAATCAAAGATGAAACTCAACCACTTTTAATCAGCATTAAGAAACAGAAAACCGCTGATAAGCAAGCTGCTGACGATTTGGTTGTTTGTTTGATTCCAGAACTGTGCTACTTGACTGGATTGCGTGATGACATACGCTCAGATTATAAGCTAATGCGTGAAATTGCCACTTTTACACGCGTCTCGCCAAACCAAAGGTTGCACGCCTTAGAAAAATTCTTCATTAATTTGAAAAAATGTCCAGATGCTCAAAATATACTTGAAAGCTGGGGTCTAACTGTGAAGAATTCACACGAAAGTTTGAATGGACGACAATTTGAAGAGGAACAAATCCTATTTGCAAAGAAACAATTTCCAGCCGGTATAAACGCCGATTTTTCAAAATATGTTTGCAACAATGAAGTTTTGGAAGTGGTTCATCTAACAAATTGGATAGTAATACATTGTAAACAAGACACAAGATGCGCCAAGAACTTTTATGAACATGTCGATCGTAATTCACGTCCGTTGGGCATACGTGTGGATAAACCGCGCATGATTACATTGGAGAATGATCGTGTAGATACATTTGTTAAAGCTTTGCGTACAAATATTGATGGCCAATCACAAATAGTTGTATGTATTAGTCCAACAAATCGTGATGATCGTTATGCTGCTATTAAAAAAGTATGTTGCGCTGAAATACCAATACCGTCGCAAGTAATCAATTCACGTACACTAATGAATGAAGCAAAAAATCGTTCAATTGTACAAAAAATTATGTTACAAATGAATTGTAAACTTGGTGGTTCATTGTGGGCTGTAAAAATTCCATTTAAAAATGTTATGATTTGTGGTATTGATTCATATCATGATGCTGCACAAAAGGGTAATTCTGTAGCAGCTTTTGTTGCCTCTTTAAATTCCAACTATACCAAATGGTATAGCAAAGCTGTAATACAAGGAAAACGTGAAGAAATCGTTAATGGGCTTTGCTCATCGTTTACAGCTGCTGTAACACGTTTTCATCGCGAAAATGGTAGATTTCCTGATAATATAATTATTTATCGTGATGGTGTTGGCGATGGTCAATTACCACTTTGCTCTGGTCATGAGATACCTCAATTGGAAGCAGCTTGTAAGCGTGCTTTTTCAGACTATGTGGTAAAAATAACTTTTATTGTTGTACAAAAACGTATAAATACTCGCTATTTTTCAACAAATGGTTCGGGTGTGGATAATCCACCGCCGGGTACTGTCGTCGATCAATGTATTACACGCGCGAAAATGTACGATTTCTTTTTGGTATCACAAACGGTACGGCAAGGCACTGTTACACCATCACATTACATTGTGCTAAGAGATGATGCCAAATATAGCCCAGATATTATACAAAGACTGACCTATAAGCTATGCTTTATGTATTACAATTGGCCAGGCACTATTCGTATACCTGCATG
Organism: Sphenella marginata; assembly: GCA_951509765.1. Taxonomy (NCBI): domain Eukaryota; kingdom Metazoa; phylum Arthropoda; class Insecta; order Diptera; family Tephritidae; genus Sphenella; species Sphenella marginata. The sequence continues at coordinate 121,493,945 of OX608079.1, read as the reverse complement.
TTGCCAATATGCACACAAGATGGCTTATTTAATCGGCCAGAGCATAAGAAGAGCGACGTCGGAGGAACTTTCGGATAGACTATTTTACTTGTAAAGACTTGTATTTTTATATATACTGTTATTTAAATTAATTTTGTACTAACGAGAAATATGTAAAATGACGATGAATGTAAATGAATTGATAGAACACACAAATACATTGATACATGTACATTCTTGAATGTATTAAAATAAATGCCAAATGATGAATTGTTACCTTGAATATTGCATACAACATTATTTTACCAAATACGAATTGAAAATGTGCATATCAGAAAACTGGAACTAGAAGTCCAATGCTTACACATGTAAGTAGAAGTAGGCTCTGTATCATTATCTGATCCATATTTGGCTTAGTGCTTTGTTCTGACCAAGTCACTGAACGTGTTTGACCAAAGGCAAAAACTTACGCCATTCTGTGGTGTGTATGTAAGTATGATGTAAACATGTAGATTAAGCTGTTCGTTATTTAATTTTTTTTTGCAAATTGTAAGTTCGCCGGGCGGAATATGATGCGTTATGCTGTAAAAATAAGCTGTGCAAAATTTCACTCGAATTGGATAACTCTTAGAACTGGCGCGTTGCATTTGAAAATTTTAAAAACCATATGCACTCAGGTTGCAGCAGATCATATAAAAAACTTGATAGCTGTAAACTTGGTTCACATTTATCACGTGAAAAAACTTGCAGATTACGATTCTAAAGACAAAAATTTAAAAAAAGCCATAGGTTTTGAGATTTCGCGAAGTTATCGTTGCTTACAAAGTCAGAAAACGCCATTTTCGTATTGTTCAAAAAATCTCCAGTTCTACATATCCGATGAAAAAACTTTTTTCATCTTATTAAAGATCTTTCATTGCCGTAACAACCTACCATATAAATCTTTCCAATTAGATTATGAGTTTAAGAGTTATTTGCAAATGCATTTCAGAAATCAGACACATTTTCCATCAGCTTCGTCATTAACATTAAACAACACTTAGAAGCACTAACCTGTTTGCATTTTTTTTGATGTAGTATTGGAGATGGATCTATTGCAAATAATATATGTTCAAACCATTTGCAAATCGGTTAACAAATATAAAAGTTATAGCAAGTTTATCAAGTGTTATTTTTTTATTCGGTATATCGATACTGTATTTTCAGATCCAATCGAAAAATTTATTTGAAAGTTTAGTTAAAATTCTGTTGAAGAATTCAAACAAGCTTTTCGATTATTTTTGAAAATACAGTATCGATATACCGAATGAAAAAATAACACTTGATAAACTTGCTATAACTTTTATATTTGTTAACCGATTTGGAAATGGTTTCAACATATATTATTTGTAATAGATCCATCTCCAATACTACATCAAAAAAAATGCAAACAGGTTAGTGCTTCTAAGTGTTATTTAATGTTAATGACGAAGCTGATGGAAAATGTGTCTGATTTGTGAAATGCATTTGCAAATAACTCTTAAACTCATAATCTAATTGGAAAGATTTATATGGTAGGTTGTTACGGCAATGAAAGATCTTTAATAAGATGAAAAAAGTTTTTTCATCGGATATGTAGAACTGGAGATTCTTTGAACAATACGAAAATGGCGTTTTCTCACTTTGTTAGAAACGATAACTTCGCGAAATCTTAAAACCTATGGCTTTTTTTAAATTTTTGTCTTTAGAATCGTAATCTGCAAGTTTTTTCACGTGATAAATGTGAACCAAGTTTACGGCTATCAAGTTTTTTATATGATCTGCTGCAACCTGAGTGCATATGGTTTTTAAAATTTTCAAATGCAACGCGCCAGTTCTAAGAGTTATCCAATTCGAGTGAAATTTTGCACAGCTTATTTTTACAGCATAACGCATCATATTCCGCCTGGCGAAAAAAAATTTTTTTCTTAACGAACAGCTTAATGTAGATATATACATATGAACTTGTATTGTATATTATCTATTATACATTAACGTTTAGTCACTAGGACTTACCTGCTGACAAGCACGTGCGCTGATGTAATTAGTTTACTATGTGTTTGTTGTTAATTATCTTTACATTGCTTCGAAATAATCAACATTCACAAAGAACTGTTGTTTTAACGACAAAAACATTACCCGAAGGTTTTGGGGAGTTATGTGGAAATGATTCCTAGACCGCATATAAACCCGGTACTGGCCGACTGTCGTTATCCCTCCGTTCGTACAGGAAGGGTAATGAGACCATCGAGTTACAAGCCATTCATTACCTTCGTGCATAATACGCACCGCTTTCGAGCGTATTCTAAACCCCCAACCCGCAGGGGCAGTCACATAGAACTCGGGATCGTAAAAGTGGCTTCTCACCTAAAATGCAGCTGCCATTTCGAAATTTAAAAAAACTAGCTCCCTCAAAATAGCAGACCATTTCAAAAGTGGTACATCAAAATTGGAAGAGCTCCAAGATCTGGCTTTTATTTCTGAAAATATAACTACAAAAACTATATTAAATAAAAACGCCAACAACGAAAAATAGCTACATATGTGTTTTATGTTTGTTTAACTTCAACACTTGGTTTGGATTTTAACACATTTATCGCCTTCACACTAGATAAAAAAATGTAACACTTATCTGATATGATAAGATTGCACACTATTATGGCTCCTCACTTAGCTACACGAAAATAAATTTAGTATGAGAATTTCTATACATAAAAAGTAGGCGTGTTTATTAGCTTAAGCAGAATATAAATAAACAGGTCTAATCTGCCTCTTTGTAAGTTTACAGACACATGTTTGTACGCTCATTACTAAATAAATACGACATGAAATTGAATGGTTTATTCACCGATGTATTGCTGGAGGTGTATCTTGAGATCCGTTGATGCTATACGCAAGCAAAAAATCGCGACTTTTTAATACAGACTGAGCAAAGCAATGTCACATTTTCTAGCTGGGCAGCTAGAATGTTACATACATTTACTAGACAATAGATAGCATGCATATGGTATATAGTTACAATGTAAAATATATACTTTATATATATATATGTAGTTATATATATGTATGTACATATATACTATGTTTTTAGATCTGTATTATGAGGGTTCCAAAGTAAATACGAATGTAGTACAATCCCGGATATTGTTCACATGGCAGTAACTTGCATTTAACGGCATGGTACAAGTTCGAAAGTAAGATAGACAGACATAACTAACCAAGCATTACATATACAAACATAAAAATAAACCAATAATAAAAAGAAATATGACACGTGAACGTGACAAATGCTTGCTCACCTCGAATGGTTGTAAATTCGATTCGAGTGTATGTAGGTATTTGACTTTCGTGTGATTGGCGTGTCCACGTTTTTATGCTCGCTGTTCACATTTTAATAGGAAACAGAATATGAGAAAGCGAAACTATATTAGAACATTTATCAGACCAAAGACTGATGCTTCTAAAAAAAATATGATAGGTAAAATACCGGTTAAAATAAAAACCATAGACATTAAAATAGGGTCTCCCGGGGAGCAAAATAGACTTGCATTAATGGCTAAAAACAAAAGGTGGTTTATAATAAGTCATGTTAGTGTTACGTTTTCAGTTAACTTCAAGATCATTCAATCCATTAAACCAGTACTTAATGACCTCACTTCGGTCAACTTAATAAAACATAGTTGGCCTTTGCAAACTTAAACACAAACATATCTAAGTAGTATAGGCACTTTCTATTGATGTAAATTACTCACCTGGCGAAATATGATAAATTATAAAAATTATAAAATTTTGCAAACTGCCGCGAAACTCGATCATCTCTTTCGATGCGATCTTTACTTCCATGACAACAAAGTGAATTGCCATACCTTGAAAAATAGCTTACTTAATTTGCTTTTGCGAAGTTGCCACAGCAAAACTTAATTGTTTTTATTAAAAAATTTAGTTCATTAGGTCAAAAACTACCGACGTCGCAGAGCTGTTATATTAGAGTGATTTTGTTGCTAAAACAACAACAACATATGTATGCACGATTTAAACTCAGGGTAGAGTGAGCGAATGTCGAATGAACTCAAAATACCGGCCAAAATCAATCAACAAAAAGCAAATAGTTAAACCAGTTAAGCCCCGCTATCTACACAATCAGACAAGCGAACTGTCTGTAAGTAATAAACTGAAATTTATTTGCGATGACGTAACTTCTCACGCGATACCAGCATGCCATGACTGTAATTGTGGCAATATTCTGCGGTCACGTGTTGATCTAATGAATTTCTGTGTCAAAGCTTGAACGAATTCGACTGAACTTTTTAAGCTGCGAATAAACAAACTTGTATTTACATACTCATTATTTTCTCTATTTCTTTTTTTTTTTGGTTTATTCAAATAAACATATGAAATTATGAGTATATTGGAAAACTAAAACTTGGACTAGTAATCCATTATTATTTAAATTTTCAGATACCAACAATTTATAATAGGTCATGATGGGCAAAAAAAAAAAACAAATTACAAAATCAAGATTTGTTGGGATTATTAGAAAAAAAAGTAATAATAAACAAGTAAGGAAAGGGCTGTCTTCGGCTGTGCCGAAGGCTTTATACCTTTCATGAATGCTAAACCACACTTATCGGAACAATCGATTGTGTGGGAGCTATACGTTATGTTGGTCCGATCTGGCTGATTTTGCCTACATATGTTACATGTATAATATGTAGCAAACGTGCAAAGTTTAACGTTCCTAGCTTTTTAACTGCAAAAATTATAGCCCAAAACCCATTTATCGAAACTATCGATTATATGGGAGCTATATGTCATGTTGGTCCGATCTGAGTCATTTTCACTACACACGTTGCAAATACAATTTGTACTAAACTTGCAAAATTTTACGTTCCTAGCTTTTGAATTGCAAGAGTTATAGGCCAAAACCCATTTATCGGAACAATCGATTGTATGGGAGCTATGCCTTCTATCGGTCCGATCTTGCTGGTTCCGACAAATGATTAATCCTATGCAAAATGGCGCCTGCTTGCAAAATTTCATCGAGATATCTCAAAAACTGAGGGACTAGTTTGCGTTCAAACAGACGGACGGACGGACGGACAGACGGACATGGCTAAATCAACTCGCCTCATCGCCCTGATCATTTCGGTATACTTAATAGTGGGTCTATCTCTTCTTCTTCTCATACTTACAAACATCGGACCAAAGTTATAATACCATTTCATGTTCATGAAAGGTATAAAAATGTTTATTTATTATTTTACCGTTAGTTATATCCTTAGTTTCTGTAGCCGTTTTAGGAAAGAGTGAAGAAAGACGCATGTATTTAACCTATTTCGCTAAGATCTCAAACTATAAATAAGATTTCATAAGACTTGTTCACATCCAAATCATTAAATTAATTAGTCGTGAATACGATACCAATGGAAAACTACACAACTATTATACAACATAAATTTTAATCATTCCATTAGTGATCTCGAAATAGTCTTATTTACGAGTATGTATGTATGTATTTATGTATCCGGAATGTAGTATAAGTGTCAACAGGTGATGAAATATTCTCCAACGAGCATTCTAGATCTATTTATCCATACAAATACAACTTCGTTCAGTTGTTGCGCACAGTTAAAAATAAAAATAATAAACTCGTGCGATAATATTAAATACTTATAAATACAAACAGTCAAAGTAATTAGGTAAAACACGGAAAATGCCATGCCGTAAATGTGACGAAGCATGTATGAATGACTTCAAGTGTCTAGCGATTATTATTCATTATTGTTAACGCAAAGCCAATGCTCTCACACGCCGGCTGTTTACCGATTACAATCTTAAGTGGGCGGAGAGGGGTTAAAGGCGTGTTGTTTTTCAATATATTTTATTTTCTTTATTATTTTTTTAAGCTTTGTACAAAATATTGCATGTTGGCAAATAGTAAATGGCTGTACGTGTGTCCATAAATATGTGCAAATTAATCTATGGAGTTGCTAAAATATTTAAATGCAAATATTTGCAAATTATTTGGTAATTAGTTAAGTGCTAAAACTATTCATAAATATCTACATAATCTTGAATTTATAGTACTTGTAATGGAAAAGTACCTGGTTGGTGCATATACATATGTACATATTACATGTGAGAGTATGTATGTATGTATATGCCTTTTTATCGTATTTGATAGCTGTGGACCACAACGGTTCGAACTCAGTATTATCGGTTAATTTTTGATTTCTATAGTCGGTTTGTAATGGCACAAATGAATCAAGCACCATTTATTCATGTTCTTAAGATAAATATTTAATATTAGAATTTGAGTGGAATTTGGAATTTCGGTACGGATTAGGACATTATATCTTAACGTTTTCGGCACACACTAACCATTTTATATCGACATTCGTGGGAAGTATCGCTAAGTAAACATCACATAATTTGAGGTTGTTAATGTTGTAATATTTAGTTCGAATCGTTATAGTGCAAGCGACAGAATCGTTAAAGAATTTTTTGAAAAACGTATCGTTATAAGTTAGTGAAAGCCACCACTGGATGCTGAGTTTGTCATATGGTCTTTGCTTATCAAACAATTGTTTACATCTTTTTTATATTTTTTGCTTACAAATAAATTTATTTCTTTAAGCGCACTTACATAAATATTGAACGACCCTGTAGAAAATGGAATGATGTACTTTAAAAGCAATTTAAAAAGTATACAAATATTTTGGTGGGTGTTCGAAGTAAGCGAACCTCAGATTTAACAAGTGGATGTGCATGGTGCTACGTTGTTGTGGTAAAATGTTAAGAATACTTTTTCATTTTTTGACTGCCGACCTTATTTATGCTTAATTTGCAATTTCCCAGTTTATATTGGCAATGTGTTCTCATTTATTTATATGTATGTTCAATGATTCACCTCTTAATCAAAACAAAAAAAACTTTTTTCAAATTTTTTCCTTATTTCTTAACACTGTCAACTTTAATATAATCTAAACAGCTCTGACAGTTGGCGACTGACAGCTGATAGCATATGAAAGTGCAGTTCAACACGAGATACACTTATCAAACTCAAAGTCAACTTTCGGAAAATATTTAATAAAAACAAAAAAAAAGTTTAAACAATGCTTACTTGTATTTTGTTATCAGCTAATTTCAATCACGAGCTTCAATGTGATCTACTTAACTGATTAAAATTTACAATTAAATATACCAACGAAATGAAATAAGTAATAATAAATGCCTCATAGTTTTCTGGATCGGTTTCGGATCCTTGTAAAAGTTCTTCTCGTGTCGTTTTTTTGGTAGATCTTATGACAGCTGACCCTTTCTTGACTGGAAGCACGGACATTAATGTATACACAAACGAACCTCATGCAACTGATCCATATTGTTTCCATATCCCTATGTCCACATATTGTGTTCAATGGAACACTGTTTAATTAGTCTGACAGGGCGTATGATCAACATTTCTTTAGTACCTGGCTTAGAGGCCTTGACTAGCAATCGACTCAAAAATGGTTAGGGCGCTAATGCAAACTCAATTCACAATTAACGTTTATATCAATTAGATATATGTACATAACTTTTTTTATTTGAGAACGCTGTGTTCCTTCATTGGCTCTCGAGATAAGTGAATAGTTAAAACTATTTGTGTTTATTAAAAAGTTTCGCTAACACGGATGTGTCTGGCAGGGGTGCTCCGATTCATGGTATCACTTCCGCAATGCTAATCCCGAGAGTTGTTTCATAAAAGGTTCTTAGCAGGATTTTGAACTCTTCATATTAGACGGGTCTAATTTGGATCGGACTAAGCTACTCGTGCAGTTCAATCACGATTTGATAAAAAACCTTTTAAATTTAAAATGGAATGTGACACCGCATACAAAGGAGTGGTGAGGAATTTGTACTGTTGAACCAATTAAGCAAATGAATGCGTTATAGAAAAACACGTTTTGATGGGTGTACGTGATATGTAGCCTGGAGCAAACCAACTGATTTTGAACTACCTCACAACTAGTTTTTAAAAATGTTATGCATGTATTTCAAGTGGATAATGATGCCTTAGCCGCTTTAAAATTTATGGAAAAGTTGACGTTTTTGGACTAGTTCGATTTCGGTTAGACAATGTTTGATGTAAACTGGCATTATTATATTAGCAAAACAAAAAAAAGCAATTAGCACGTGTTGTACGATAAATTTTCCATTATTCTAATCTTATTTGGATGTGTGTGCTTGAAAAATATTTATTTTAAAAACTCGGGACCTTAATCATAGTCAAATTAAAATAGATTTTTATCTTCTCACACGCCATTTAGATATGACTATGATTGACCAAAATTTTAAATGTCTTCTTAAGTGGAGTGGTAAAGATTTTAATTAAAACACGTGTTAAGCAACGATCTCTTCATATTAATCCGATGCACTGATGCTAAAGAAAATATATATCAAATGAAGTTATAGTACCATAGTTACTAGTGGCATGCTTATCTAACATTTTCGATTGCCTTATTTTTGTACTTACGTATACTATTAGATTAGCCAGGAAAAATATGAAATGCGCTCTTTTCCAAAACTCACGACTTTTTGGCTTGCATAATCAATTAAAAAAGGTGGTCCAATTCAAATGACAATGTCCACTGATTCGATCACGTAATCCACCTCGGAGTACTCCATTTCTTTGCTTTTGAGTACTCCATGGAGAGAGCGTAGCTCTTGAACTTTTATCACTTTAAGGTGAAGAAAATTTAATTTTTTTCTTTATGCTCTCTTTCACATAATTTGAACATTTAAGAAACCATGAAGAGAAAAAAGCAGGCAATTCGTATTTTTCTTGGTTACTCTAATGTACTTTTGCACATATAGCTGATTATCGAATAATAGTAATTAAAACTTTCCATTACCTCTTCGTTCGTTTATATTATATATGTATATTTTTGTATATATACATATGCAAACGTGCATGCATGTGCATGCTATAGACTTCATTGTTACCAAGTCTCGTAGTGAATTTTTCTAACAAATTATGAACGTGATTTTTCTTAATTTTTACAATCCTGCTAATATACCCAGTCATGTGATCCCAAACTCGTGCCTGATACGAACGCAAAAATATGGACAGCTGCATATAGTTGAGTAAAGTGAAAAACAGCGGATCAAACTTTTGGCAACAGCTTAAGTCTGTAACAGTGAGCACTAAGCACATCCAGGGTATTGAGATTGTGCACTAACTTTTCATCCTCAGGTTTACAAAGACGTACTGTTTCGTGTATCTGTCAGTCGTTTAGCCTTTTGGATTCTTCCTCAAAACTTGTGGGTATTTCCCTATCTTCCATTTTTCATACATCAGACATACATATGACTCATGGTCAGTATATAGGCTTCAGTCTCCTGTTGTTGTTTGTGAGTGAAGTCAGATTTGAATCCGGTACGCTCCGGTACTCTCTTGCGGTACTGCCCGACTGTCGTGGTAGCGATTTGGTATGGCCTATGTAACCTTCTAGGTCATGTCATCCCCCCTTCCGAGAGGAAAGAAAAGACGGGTAATCAGAGGTGAGAGGCATCATATTCGTAGATCAACCATCGAGTTTTGCATCATTACCTTTGTGCATATTAGTCGCCTCTTACGACCGGTATGCCTACCGCTGGCATAATCTAAACCTCTAACCCATAGGGGTTTAGTCTCCTAGAGCACAGTGGCATCAGTGAATTCCGCGAAGTTCCGTTTGATACGTATTTCTCATCCATAGATCAGGGAGGTTTTGAATTCGAAGTATTATTACAAGGGTCACTCTCTATATACTACTACAAACAGATCCATTTACTAAAGATAATTATCTTACTTAATTCTTGTACTTAAATATCAATTGGATTAAGATTGTTATGTTTTAAGGAATGTGAATGCACCTTAAGGTCAATGTATTAAAAATATTTGTGAAAATCGTAACTGTGTGGCAACTTGATGTCTGCATCCCCCAATGAAACAAGTTGTCAAAACTAAACTGTCAAATACATAACCTTAAAGCTGGATTAAATTGGTGCAATCGAGACTACCCCTTGTAGGGAAAATATTTTTTTGTGACGAAATTACATAAATTACAAGCGAAAAAGCTCCATCTTGGTTCTAACTTTGAAAGGCATTCATCAAATTATTATTTGTAAGTATTGACAAGAGCCATTATTTTTCGCCCAGAGAATGCTTTGAAATTATGCAACCCACATTTCGGGGGTTGTAAAACATTGTGACCTTATGTTTCAACAATCTTTTAATTGTAGGATTGAAATGGGTAATACAATTCCTAGTGTCAGTATGCAAGCAGCACCCCAAATGCCCAAGGATCACGTACACATGGCTGCCACTGGCGCTGCACCTCCACCAGAATGTCCAATGCATCAGAAAGGTGCTGCCGCCCCGACAGCCCAGCCATCAAAACAGCAAATGACAACAAGTGCTGCTGCTCCAGCCTCGGAATGCCCAGTTCAACATAGTGCAAATGATATCAATCCGCTTAACATGATGCCACCAGCTAATCAACAACCAGCACCAGATCAACCATTTCCATTATCAACGGAACGCCAAACTTCGACCATACCCAAAGTAACAGAAGATGGTACCCCGCAATTTTGGCAATATCCAAGTCAGCAAATGTTTTGGAATGCAATGCTGCGCAAGGGTTGGCGCTGGAAGAATGAAGATATCTCACCAAAGGATATGGGTGATATTATTTTCATACATAACGCCAATAATGAGCAAGCTTGGAAGGAAGTACTGAAATGGGAAGCACTACATGCAAAGGAATGTGGTAATCCACGTTTGAAGAGTTTCGGAGGCAAGGCTGCCGATTACAGTCCACGCGCACGTATACGCAATTGGATGGGGTATGAATACACATATATACATATAATTTTTAAAACAATAATACATGAAGGCTTCTTTCACAGCTATGAACTACCTTTTGACCGTCACGATTGGATTGTCGATCGTTGTGGCAAAGATGTACGATATGTCATCGATTATTATGATGGCGGCGTTGTAGACAAAGATTATAAATTTGCTATTCTGGATGTACGTCCTGCAATGGACTCAGCTGAGAATATTTGGGACCGTATGCGAGTCGCTTACATGCGTTGGAAGTTTACTGCATTGGAATCTCTATCGAGTAATAGAGCTGAAGCTAGCAGTGGCAAAGTAGATCAGTGAACTAAATTTACCGCTTATGCAGTTCGATTTTTGTAATATTGGCAATAATTTAATTTATTTATAGTACTTGACTAAATTTACTTAGCTACTACGTTTGTACGTGGAGATATACACGTAAAATTAAATTATAGGTTATCAAAATATATATTAAGTGAGACAAAACATGAATGAATACCGTGTTTCGTCCCCAGTCGACCCAGTTTTTTAGCGTTTACATACCAAGAGTTGAATTAATTTCAAGTTATGTAGATGGAAATATGTACATTTGTGAATGTGATGACATGCATAAACAAAGTACCTTGTTAAAACATATGCATAAATTTTGTTCAAAAAACTCTTACAGAGAATTAAAAGTTTTTGCATTTATGCGTGGCATCACTATATTGCATGCATTTCGCTAAGCAATTTTTCGAAATGCAAGTAAAATAAAAATTTATAAAATCAATGAATTAAATTTTATTTGTTTGATATTTTTATGAAAAACGAATTGTTATTTATTAGTTTTATTCAGTCATTTTGGTAAATTGGCAATCGGGTGAACGAAATAATAAATCTTTCTTGAAGTGTTGACATGCTGTGGAGCTATATAAAGTCATTCTCCATGGAAGAATAAATAGCTTGCAACACTACTAAGTGAGCTTGATGAATTTCTACCACTCAGCTTATTATTCGGTTTGAGGGTCTACAGCTAGTTTTGGATTCATAAAGCCTTATTAGATGAGCGTTGTTAATATGATGTACAGTTTGAAATCGGCTTTCTGTCTGACTTTTATCATTAAGTCACTTTGTTTTACCTTTCGTACAACCAGCTAATAATTAAAGAGCCTCTTTCTGTCGATACTCATACAATGTAAATTGAGGGATTCCTTTCGGCTTTGTACTTTGCAGGAAAGACCACACCCAAAACTTTCGTTTGACAGTCAGGAGACATTTGCCTTAGGGTGGCTGCTTTCTTCATTTGGGACAAGCGCAAAGGGAATGATGACTTCTCACTATCAATTCCAAAATTCGTTTACAGTTTAAAAAGAGAGGAAGGTTCCACGTGATCAAACAATTGTCTCCCCGTACAGAAAAGTTAGTTCTAAGACCATATGCCAACTACAGTATGTATGCATATCTTTCTTTACTATTGCAAATCTTGTTTCTTTATTTCTTTATCAATATTGTAACAGTTCGTTCAATTCTTTACATTCGGAATGCGCAACTAAATTAGCAAAGACAAATTATAATAGTTTTAAATAGAACTAAAGGAAAGGATAAACAATTATTAGATAAATATTTCATTAGATTTGTCAAGGTAACTGAATTAAACAAATTACGCATTTTGTTGATTTACACAATAGTCGTCTTTAAATTTTCAATTTTCCTCATTCGTTTGTTTTTTATAGGTAATTCATTTAGTTTCTATTTTTTTAAATTACAAATATAAAAGGCCACTAGCAGCAGCATGGGCCATTAACGTATTGGCAGCTTGTTTGGTTTCCAAGGTCAGACGAGTCTCATTCAACCAATCACTTGCAACTTTACGTGACCCACCTTGTAGTAGATTCATGTATTTTAGTGCTTGCAATAGATCGCCACGATCAACAAAATATCTGGAATATGAACATGTTTTAGATTTTTTTATATTCGCATAGACATACTATACATATCGCACACTTAAATACAAAGGGTATGCAAATTTTGCCTATTTTTTTTTTAATGATTTGATATGTATGTTTATACTTAAGATTTGATAAGAATATTTCTTCAGCACAGCAAGCTTTAAAATTTAGTCGCCGTTTAGATCTAGATGTGCGTTATATACGTACTATTCAACTTACCTAGCTCTATTTAAAATATCGTAAGTATCTAATTTACTATAATCAAACGGTTTATTTTGCAATTCATCTTGGGAGATGGGATCATCAGGCTTCAGTATGAATAGAGACTGCAAATATGAAAGGAAATAGATGGGTAGACTAGCACCACCCTCCGGCACCATAGCCAGCTTGCGTGCCACACTCTCCACATTAATAAAGCGTTCACGTAAAGCATCCTCTGTAAATACGCCGCGTTCGCTAGCCGTTGTTGGTAAATTTTGTAGAACCACAGAAACAAGCTCGTCGCCCTCTGAAATTAAAACAAATACAATTTGAATGATTTTTTGTTTATAAGTGCTTAACAGATGAGTATGACACATACCTGCAACTTTTGAGATCGCCTTGATTTCACTCTTCAGTGGACGCAATTTATTACGCCAGTGTACGCCGGGTTCAGCTGTGCTGACTGTAGCCCATAAGGCCTGACATGCGGCCCAAAGTGCCTGAGCTTGATGAGCTGAACGTTCGGCCTCAGCACGTGCTGTAAATAATAGTTGAATACAGTTATTAGAAATGTGGAGATAATAAAATTAATTAATTCATAAAAGCTTGGTCAATAAATTGGTTTAAATGTCAAATCTGCTTGAGTGCGATCGAACAGCATAACTATCAAGCAAAATCTTCGAAAAATAATCTATGTACAATAATAGTGTTTATCCATAAAAGTAAGACAAATAAAACAAAAAAAAAAAATTCAAAGAAGAGAAATGGTTGGGGTTCTGCTGCACAAATTATAAACATAAATATTCTGAACCTTCCTCTTTGATCATTTTCCCATGTCATCTTATCTGAAGTTTTTACAGTATATACATGAAAGGTATTTATTTATCTACATATGATTTTATAGGAAATACTTTATACCTTTTAGTTCGGCATCAATTTCTTATAAGTAGCATTTATAAAGAAATATATTTTATTTTATATGTAAATATGAACAAAGTCTAAAAATAAACAGCATTTTACTTACCTTGGAGTGCAGCATCCATACCACGCATTTTGCCAACCATTGCGGCTAATTGTAATTTATAATTAGCTTTCTCCGTTGCCAGCTTATCTTCTAGTTCACGAGTGAAACCACGTTTCATTTCACTTTCTTTTGTGGCAATTGCATCATTCAAATGATCGATATGTGCCTCTGCCTGTTTCTTCAATTGTTGACGCAATTGTTTCTCAGCATCAGCACGTATTTGGAAAATTTTTTTCTGATTCTCGAGAGCCAATTTGCGTTTTTCAGCCTCTAAATGGTAATCGAGCTGTGCTTTAACCGCTTCTGAATCGCTATCACCGCGAAAGGCTTCGACAGCACGTTTTAGCCTCAATTCACCATCAGTTTGTAAACGTTGAAGTTCTTTCTGATAAACCAACACATGCGAATAAGCATGCATTATGAACAAGTCCAAATCTTCTTTTGAAAGATTCAATTTTTGATCGGATAGATTAAGACCAGGAAATATAGATTCAATCTCCTCAATAAAGTAATTGCGGGCCTTCTCGACCTAGAATCAAAATATACATTAACTTCATGTACAAACATATTTTCTCTTAATATCTAACTAGTCGCTTACATTTCTCCAATATTTTTCGGACATGGTAGCGAGATCCTTATGTTTATACAGCTCATCTTTTACATGGTTAATGTGTTCCATCAATGATTTAATTTTTTTGCGTATGCTGATTATTTGTTCATGGTTATCAGAATTGGCTGCTTTACTTAGAGCAATCTCACATTTTTCTACATTAATTAAATCATGAAATTGTAAAATGTATGTAACTACGTTTGAACACATTTCTTAATTTTAAAGGTTTTTTTATTATCTTTACCAATTTTTTCGATAGCTTCACGTGCCAATTTTTCAGCTGTAGCAACAGATGTATCACGAGCACTTGTCCGATTTTTCAAAGAGGTCCACATAGTAGTGTCAACATTTTCAATAGCATCATCAACCACTTTACGTACGTCATTATTAAAGCTGCAAAAGGCGATTATTACTCATGTTTACAACGAAATCTAGCTATATACCTTTTCAGGATACCAATAGCGGCATTATACTCCTTAACTGCTAATGACGCAGCTACTTCCACAGCGCTCTCCAATTCTATTACGTCTTTAGGTAAAGGTTCGGGTTGTTTCGCAATTTTAACTGGCTCACTTGGTTTGGAGGGCTTTGCTGCCGGAGGTTCTTCTTTAATAGTTTTTGTAGTGGCCTTTAAGTAGATTTATTATTTTATTCAGAAATCGTCATAAGAGTAAAGTGATATGGAACTGATAGCGCATACAAGATATATGGCTTTAACGGCTTTAACGAAAACCAAACCTCTTTTAATAGGATTTTTTTTTAGGAATAAGTATGTTATATTTCAAACCGAAATCATCGAATTGTAACATATACAAACATTGACGTATCAAAATCAATAGAAGAAATTGACCGGTCAATATCGACCTTTTATGTAAAGTGGACTCAATAAATCAATTCGGAGCATAGGAAAAATCTCCGCATACAACTTACGGGTTTTGAAGAAGAAGTTGTTTTTGTCGACGCCTCCGGTTCTGGAAAAGCAAAATTTTTTTTTACCATGGTGAGCTTAATTCATTAACAGCATAATTCTTACGCTTTGTGACTGGCTTTTCACTTCCACCAAACCAACCAGACACTGTAGAGGTGGCACTTCCAACCGTTTTTGAAACGTTATCGATTTGCTTTCTGACCCCATCAAACTGTTTGCTTATGTCTTCAATGGGATCTTTTGATTCTAAAGCTACTTTAAGAACGTATTCTGCGCCAGGAACATTTTGTTCAACTTGCTTTCGAAATTTCGGGTCGTATCTAGAAAAAAAACAAAAACTTTCCTTGATTTTTTATACAAAGCGATTTTAGAGAACTACTTACTTCGCATATCCAATTACTCCACCAACAGCAACAAGAGGCGACAGAAATACAAGAACTTTACCGAAACCAGCTTCTCGTACATTTGGTGGTAGCCCGTTGCTGTAATTTCTGCGGCTATATTGGCTCAATGTGATCTATAAGAATTAAAAATTATGAAAAAACGAAACACGTAAATTTGCATCTACCAGGATTAAGATGGGAAAGAGAACCATTAACTACAAACTTCCAAAATTGTTCTATATTCCAAATTTAGAATTGGCCTTGCTGCAATCATGTCTGTTTCAAGGCTGTAAATATTGTTGTGTTGCGTTCGTCACGGGATGGAAGGCATTGGTGTCAGTTGATACGATACAATACTTTCCATATCATTCGAACAAGATTTCTACGGAAAATCAGTTCCGTTTTTGTATAACATTTAACAGCATTGGATAAATTAATAGATGACATAACCATTTGCTTGGCTGTGCGGGTGGTGGGGTGAATATTGTGCTATGCGTTTTTTATGTGACAGTGACCGTAGTACCCCGCGCACCAATATCGTGGTTCTGAAGTACAATTTTTGTTGTAAAACCCAAACTCACCTGTATGGCGTCCCTGCATGGCTTCCTCAATGCTAGGCGATACATTTTCTTTTAAATTTTGGAATACTCAATTTCGTGGCTATAATTCCAATTAGCTTACGACCCGGCACTGGAGATACTCCCGCTAGCTAGACAAAACCGAAAACTTTTTTCTGCCTTGCTCCAAAATGAGCCACTATTTTGCACAGAGAACAAACGTCTGAAACGTCACATTACGAAAGAAGGAAAGATGGAATGTCAAATGACATATCCCCAAGTCGATAAAGCAGTTCCATCTACCTGTCAACTAATATGTCAAAATCATATGGACATTGGGTTCTATTTGGTTATGGAATCAAATTGAAATAATTTAGCTTTTGTGTAAGAAATTAGTTGAAGCGATGTTACGTGCAATATTTGCTAGCGGTAAGTGTTGACAATACGTTTCTTGATACAATCTGAACAATGAAAGTACTAATTTATTTTAGCGGTACGCACAACGACGTTCTTAAACGGTACCAGCAATTTGGTAGCACCAACGCAGCGTGCACTTTCTCACTGGTCGTTTCATCCATTAGTAAATTGCAATTCAACACTTTTCAACAAAATGTCAATGCCTAGTATACAACCCCTGCAGACTAGCGTTGTCCCATCATGTACTTTGCTCCAACAACCGGCACGTTCATTAACGAAATTCTCACTTAATAAAGGAAAACGTAAGGCTGTAAAGGCTGTGTTGAAACGTTTCAAACGACTGGATTGGGGCATGTGGATACGCACACATTGTGGACGTCACAAAAAGTTATTCAAGAAGTCACCAGAATTGCGTCGAAGACTACGTCAACATATTTTCACAAATTCTACACAAAGTTATTTGCTAGACAAAATGGTAACTAGTTATTGGCGGCGTCCGAAACATTACGTAGATGATCCGTATGCGCCATATCATAAACGTGACGAATTTTTCGCAACTAAAAGTAAAACATTCAAAGTATAAGACGAACAATATTTCATATTCAGAAAATTAGTCCTCTTGTTCGATTCAATTTGTTTAATTCACCGGAGGACATTTCGCTTCATTGCGCATTAGAGTAGTATGAAGTTAATAAACTGCTGTTGTAACAAGAAACTTCAACTCGTCCATCTTCGCTTTGACCGCTATAAAGAAATGCAATTAAATACTACAGGATAAATATGTACATATGCATTTTTTCTTTTTTTTTATAGTTACAATAATTTACAGTTTCAAAAATAAGCAAGTTGCACGAAAATTTAACAAATCACAAAGTTTCCAATTATTTAAATGCACGACCATTTTACGCTTATGTTAGGCGGAAGCTATTTAGGCTAATAGATTCTTTAAGTATCCGCTACCACTTTGTTAACCATTTTACCCAAACATTGAATTTCAGTTTCAATAACATCACCCACTTTCAAATATTCCGGTGGATTTCGGTACATGCCAACGCCTTTAGGTGTACCTGTTAAAATAATATCACCTGGCAGTAGAGTCATACACTGCGTTAATCTATGTATAACATCGTCAATCTTAAATATCATATCTCCAGTGAAATTGTTTTGCTTTTCAACTCCGTTTATTAATGTACGCATATTGAGGTCATACACGTCCTTAATTACACTCTTGTGCACAATGGCGGGTCCCAATGGAAGAAATGTATCCATCGACTTTCCAATCAAAAACTGTCCACCATTACGTGATTTCTGCCAGTCTCTAGCCGATATATCTTGGGCTATTGTATAACCAAAGACGTAGTCCATAGCCTTTTCCTTTGGTACTTTCTTAGCTTCCTTCCCAATAATGACAGCTAACTCTACTTCCCAATCCATTTTCTACAAGAAAAGAAGTTTAAAAATAATGAAATGAGCATTAAAAAGAAGATAACGACGAAATTGCATTATGGCAAAATAAAATAAGAAAAGTACTTGGCCGCTTGATATGTGATACTTAATTAAAATATGAATTATGAAGCCATCGGGTAAATATGTACAAGCAGACATAAATATTATTTAGATAACACTAATTACGATAATATATACTTACGGTCGTTATCTTATGAGCAATAACATCTCCTGTAGGCCCTGTCAATGTCGTATTAAACTTGCTGAAAAACATGGGTTCCGAAGGTGCTGGCTTGTTTTGTTCTTCACAATGATCTTTATAATTTAATCCAATGCAAATGATTTTTTGTGGATTTACAACAGGCGGCAAAAGAAGGTGTGAATCTGACATAGTCTCAGTTCTAAGACCACTTAGTTTTCGTTGAATCTCTTCCATTGAGATGTTCTGCGAAATGAACTTAACCATATCATTCGATATACAAGCTCCGCCAGATATTTCAGTTAGCTCAGAGCCATCTTCAGATACTACACCAAGTCTTCTACGGTTATCATTTTTGCGCAAAAATTGTACAAAACGCATTTTTCGTGTGTTTTTGCCAGAGCTTAAACAAAAAATTGTATATGTTAACAACTCGACCCGATAAATGTTATTAAAAATGCTTAATATATGCTATTGGCTTGCTCTCTGCCTCACCTTGAACTTTTAAATCGAATGAATTGAAATGGAAAATAATTGCCTGCGGTAATACCACGCAAGTTTTGCACGATTCTTAAAGACATCCGATAGTGTGATTAGTCAACCTTTAGGAAAAATGTAGGCCGTTGCAATTTTTTATTTCCTGAACCATAAATTTTACTGCAAATTTTTTTAATTAAAGATAATTTGGTTAAAAAATTTTTTTATCATTATAAAAAAGTGTAGAATAAAAATATGAGCAATGTCATTTGGTGAGAGAGAATGGAAAGATATCAGCTGATTAATATTTATGTCGGTAACGAAGTTTGACATTACAGTAATGGCAAAATAAAAACTTAAAGCGTCCTCGACCGATGCCTGTAGCCGTACTTATACGATCCCATAGAAATGACACATGATCACCAAAGCCCGTAGAGCAGGAAAGGGATATACCCAATGCTGGTCTTGTATTTCATATTGTGGACTTATGCGCCACACAGTTTTATTTGAAGTCGAAACTGGGTATTTATGTTTTTTTGCAAAATTTTTTTTTCAAAATAATGAAAATATTTGATTTGCGGATTCGGATTAGTGGGACCACAATTGACATGTTTTAACACTCGGTGGCAGTCTTAAAGCATCAGCATTGACAAATAAATTGTCATCACTGTCAATAAAGAGTATGGGTGCTTTACATTGTTCGTCGACTAGACGGAAGCAACTGTCAAGTTTTGTATATTAATATGTGTTTGACATTTTGCTTTCGTGGAAGAGCACTTTCGTTACGTAACAATCAGCTGCTATCGGTCGCTATTCATGCTTCGAATACAAGAACAATAATCGTTTTGGACACGATAACGCCAAATGAAATGAGTCTGAACGTTACGTTTATTACGTTAGCACTATGAAATCAAGTTCGATCGGCTGTTTGTCAGCTGTCATTTCGATGTAATTAGTGGAATATTTCCATTGGAAAGGCACAAATCAATTTGCAATTTGCTTGATTCTCCAAATTTATTCTGAAACGAAGCAGAATATTCGATTTTTGCAAGGCGTTTTCAAAAGGGGACACTTATTTACAAAAACATGGCAATGCTAGCTAGAACCTTTGGTCGGACGCTGATGCAGGTAAGCCTTAGTAAAACTAATTATTGTTCTTGCCGATTTTAAAAGATTCGCGAATTCTTACATAAACATCTAAAGCGCCGTATTGCAAAATGTTAGAAGCTAATTTAAGGTTATACAAGTAGGATAGAAAAGGTGTCCTTGGTGTTTGTGTTGTTGAAGTTACAGAAATATTTATATTTTTCAGGCAACTGCGGCTCGGTCCATACATACTACATCAGCAGCTAATCAGGTAAGCTAGCACTCATAAAAATATTTGTTTATGCTTATTTCCTTATTTTGGTAATATTTATACAATTTCTATTGTTTTAACTTTTCAGGATTCTAGCTCCATTGCAGGAAGCCGTGTCACATGCACCCTTATCCCAGGTGACGGCGTCGGTCCCGAATTGATCTATGCATTGCAAGAAGTCTTCAAGGCAACCCATGCACCAGTGGATTTCGAAAATTATTTCCTATCTGAGGTCAATCCAGTTTTGAGTGCCAAATTGGAAGATGTAGTATCTTCAATTCAGAAAAATAAAGTTTGCATTAAGGTAGTATTTAGATGTGAAATTTTTCCCCCTATATTTATTAAAAATCTCATTAATTTCAGGGAATCTTAGCTACGCCAGATTACAGCGTTGCTGGTGAATTGGAAACGTTGAATATGAAATTGCGTAGAAGTCTTGATTTGTATGCCAACGTGGTACATGTTCGTAGTTTGCCAAATGTGAAAACTCGTCATCAGAATATTGATACAGTTATCATTCGTGAACAAACTGAGGGCGAATATTCGGCGTTGGAGCATGAATCTGTGCCTGGCATCGTGGAATGTCTTAAGATCGTAACTTCGAAAAAATCTATGCGTATTGCGAAGTTTGCATTCGACTATGCTACTAAGAATAACCGCAAGAAGGTTACCGCTGTACACAAGGCAAATATTATGAAGTTGGGCGATGGCCTATTCCTTAAATCTTGTGAGCAAATGGCTCAATTATATCCACGTATACAATTTGAAAAGATGATTGTGGACAATACAACTATGCAAATGGTGCAAAATCCAACCCAGGTACATGGTACAATTTTTTCTGATTTTCGTCAAATTACAAAATAGGAATCTGTAGTTCAAAGAACACACAGTTTTATTGTGGTGTGGAATGCTTTCGTCCTTGTAAAAAATCCTCAATGCAAGAACCTAAGATTGCTAACTTGCGGTGACGGTTGCGACATTTAATTTTGGGGTTTAAGAAGAAATTCGAAATCTGGTCACAAAAAGAACAAATTTTCACTTCAAAACAATTCGTGAAACCGGCTTTTAAACTTTTATATTTTTTTTTTCAAACACTTAGTCGAAGGTCCCATATTCAATTAACGGGTGAAATCAACATTTTTGGAAAAGTTTTATTCAAAGCGGGATCAAATTCAAATATTTATTACCTAAGGTTTAGGTGGTAGATATGTAAATTCCAAAATTCACTACCAAAGTGAATAGTGCTTATAACATTTCTTGAAATTTGGTATTTAAAATTCTATTATACATTTGCCTTTTCAGTTCGACGTTATGGTTACACCTAACTTGTATGGCAACATTCTTGATAACATTGGTTCTGGCTTGGTTGGTGGTGCTGGTGTTGTGGCTGGTGCATCATACTCAGCAGAAACTGTTGTATTTGAACCTGTAAGTAGCAAACAAACATATCGGCGGTGAAAGTGAAATCCACTGAAATGATTTTGGTAATACCACGGGAGTGATATAAGTCAAGTCAACTATGGGATAAGTTAGCCTTCAAACTAGCCTCTCTGGTTACTCTGTAAATAAACTCACATTTCCATAAGTCGTGAGAGCAGTCTTAGACAATTGTTGACGCTAATTTTAGAATTTTCTGGAACACTTTCAACGCTTGATATATAATAATGCTACATCATACATACATACATGCAAGCAGTTGCGAAATTAAAGAATAATTAATCAATTTTTAAACACATTTCTTCTAGGGTGCACGACACACATTTGCCGAAGCAGTAGGCAAAAATGTGGCCAATCCTACAGCTATGCTCCTATGCGGTGCAAAAATGTTACGTCACGTAAACTTGCCAACCTATAGCGAAATGATAACTAATGCTGTGAACAAAGTCTTGAAAGATGGTAAAGTAAGGACCAAGGATTTGGGTGGCCAATCTACCACACAGGACTATACAAGAGCCGTCATTGCCAACATTCATTAAACTGAGCCGTAGTATGCGAAGAACATAATTATATGCCTGCTAAAATAGCATTTTTCAGACATTCAGCCAAGCAAAACCAAATAACGTAACAATAATGTTTTGGCTGTAAAAATCAACCGTACTATCTAAACAAAAAAATTTCCCTACATTTTTTAGGCGTATATTATTGCATTCGTTTGAAAGTGATGACTTGTCTATTAGTTCGCGAATTTATGTTCTAAAATTTGATTATCATGAAAATCAAAAATATTCGTGAATTCTCACACACAATTGTTAGACCAAAATATTTAATTTTTTTAGGTAAAATTACATACATATTTAATTATTGTTTAATATTTACGATTATGATCATCCATTTCAACTAAATTTCTCCTATTATTGTGAATCGAAAACTTAAATTGTTTTTATTTATTGCTTTTGCTCTCATTATGTTATGTTAAAATAGTATTATAAAATTGCATGTACCACAAGAAACTGTTTAATATTAAAAGCCCTTGTCCTTTATTGAACATGTTATTAGCAGAATAAAATCAATTTTAAAATACAATTGTAAAAGTCTGTTTACTACCCACCACAGCGTAACTACACAACAATAATTCACCTAAGTTATCAGAAACGAATAGATAAATTTGTCATTTCAAAATTTTAGTATTTGTTAATTGAAGGAGAAAGTTTTGGGTAAAAGCGTAAAAATATAAAAAATAACAGCACTCTTTTGTAGAAATTCAGGATTATACCATTTTTATGTTACTATTCATCAAGAGTGCTAAGCTACAGAATAGCAGAGGTTTTGCAAACTATTTTAAAATTCTGAAGGTTGAATTGATTCGATCAAAAAATTCGCTTCACTATTTGAAACGTACGAAAAATAAAAAATGCGAAGATTACCAATATACAGACCACAATGCTGTGTTACCCCTTTGGCAATAGCTGCGGAGCATATGTGCTTTTTTCCCGAACTTCGCAAACAATATTCAAAATTGCTTGACCGTTATCAATGTATGATAACAAAGAAGAAACGTATATGGGAATTAGCTGAACCAAAACATCAAACTTCTAAATATCTCACGCCATGTTTTTGCCCCGAAATCGGAAATCGTAAAGTGGAGATCGTGCGTGAGGATGAAGCAACGCGCACGCGTACAGAACAATTATCCTTTCCACCTGTGAAGTATGCACATGCGTATATTTAATAAAATAAATGCCTTCACTAATTAGAGCATTTAATATTTTGTAGTCGCCTTGTGGAGCTAAAAGGACGTGATTCCTTTAAAAGTTTTAGCAATCAACGCAAAAGCACAGTTAATCGTATGTTACGTAAGAGTATGCTATCCTTGTATAGCCGCTTATCGAATAAACAACCACTGGAAAAGAAGCAAGTTTATCAATTATTTTGGAAAGAAATCTTCAACTAAATTGAATCTAAACTTCTTTCACAGAGCGCAACCAAAGAAGCTGTCGGAAGATGAAGAAAGAGAACGCCAAGAACGTTTGAAAAGACTTGCAAAGCCAAAGGTTGATAAGTCCAAACGAGAAGAGAAAAAGAAAAAGTCAAATGAAGATATAAATGTAGCCAAGCAACAAAAGCAAAAGAAACAAAGTCCAGTAAGTTATTGTCTCATATTTATGACAGCTTTGGATTTTAGTAAATTTGCAGCGTAGACCTTTCAAGCCATGCCAATACTGCGTTCTTGTGCTGTAACTGGCTTTAGAATCAACTTTGATAACGAGCTACAGTATAGGATACCAGTATCCCTATTAAGGAAAATCGAAAGTTTCACTGCAAATTAACACTCCCACTGCTCCAAGCTTATAGGTGCAGCATGTTAATATAGTTGTTTTTGTTTTATATAGATGTTTAACTATTTCGATAAACCCAAGGGCAGCGGGAGACCATCTATGAAACGTTATAAAAATTTGGCAAAACCAAAGCAGTATGAGTACGATGGGCCCAAGGAATGGGTGCTAACAAATCAGTTGAAGTTCTACACACCTTCGGAGAGAATTTTGAGAATATCGAAACCTAGTCGTGTTCATAGCGCTCATAACCTAGAAGAGATGTTTAGAGTGCGAGAAAGTGCGCTCAATTATAAAGGTTGGTTTGCTTCTCCCAATAAAACAAAATGCTATTGTCTTCGGTTGTGGCGAAGACTTTATACCTTTAATGAATATGCGAAAGAAAACAGTTGAATTCTTATATGCTTCAAAGCAGAATATTCGGTTTTCTTCGGCCACAGTTTCATTGATTTAAAAGCTTTCAATTTTAAATCAGTGAAATTAATTAATTATGATTTTTATTTTCAGCCTCTGACCGTATTAAAGAATTGGCTTTGCCGCCAGTTTATCAGCACAAACCGGAAGTAAAGGAAGCACCATTTAAAACAAGTCGCAGGGCACTTAAAGCGAAAATTTCGCAGAGGTTGGTAGAGTTGGCCGAGCCAAGGGACTTTATGGATACGCATACACGTGCGAATCCATATAAGGTTTCACGTAAAGCGCTTCGGGCTAAGATTACGCCACGTCTAAAAGAATTGGCTAAACCAAAGACCTACGTGCTTTAGAAGTCGTCTTTTGTTGGTATAAATATTTATTTTAGTTCTAAACTAAATAATGAAAAGTGTTAATTATGTAGGTATGTGTTCATTATAAATTTTAAGTAAACAATTTGAAGTAATAAATAGTAATACGTTTAAATGAAAGTTCTTATTCCAAATAAAGCATTTCGGTCTACGGTCATTGTATTTCTAAAGTCATTTACCAAGCATATTGGAAATACAGTAACCGATTTACCAAATGTTATTATGGAATTCGAGCTCTACATTAAACAAAACCCAAGACTGAATTAATATTAAATGAGTTTATTAAAAAATCTCTTCTGGTTGATATGTTTGTGTTTAAATTGGGTTATGGGCTTAACTTGAAATTTTGTTCAAATACGAACAGAAACACAGCTCTAGTAAAATCTGCGCCAACTATTTTTAAGGTCCATACAATTTTCAAGATATTTGAAACACCTTGTAGCGCATTTCATTCTCTTTCTACTTGCTGTTCAGTTTTTTGAATCTAGAATAACGATCTTTTTGTTTCAAAATACAACCATATAAAGTTGTTTGATAATTAACGAAGTTTGAAGCAAAATTTTTTGTATAGATATAAAAAAAATAAATAAAAAATAGTAAAATGCAAAAGATTTCTAAAAGTGCGAAATGCTGTCGTACATTCGATCATTTGCCAGAAAATGTAAACTGCTTTTTGCCGGGAATATGCAAAAGTTGGCAAAAAATTGCTGAGCGCCATCAACACATGTTTACGAAACGAAAACGAATACTACAATTGGCGCATCGAAGTACACCGAGTCAGAGGCGTTATATAGCACAGTGCCCCTGCAGATACAAGAAGCCAATTGAGTTTGTTCGTGAAACGCCAATGCGGACGCGTACAGAGCAATTAGCCTTGCCGGCTGTGCGGTAAGCAATGAAAAAGCAACGATCTCTGCTCTATTTCATTTACTATGCCGCACTTTTTTTAACACATGTTTAATTTGTTTTTCAGGAAGCTACTTTTATTTAAGGATAGAGTAAAGGAACTCTTTGATCCTATACAAATAATCGAATTGAATCGATTAATACGTTTAAGTTTGTTGTCTGTATATAGCCGGTTGAATAATGTGCAGCCGCCAGAGAAAAAGTGTGTTTGAATTTTTGAAATTCTCTTGAATGAAAATTATAAAATTTCTTTTTTAACAGAATTCCTATACATAAATGGGATGATGCTGAGTGGAAAATACACAAAAAGTACCTCAAAAAATTGTCTAAACCGAAAAAAGCACCAAAACAACCCAAACTGGTAATTTATATTTTTTTTTTTTTTAAATTTAACTATTATTAACAGCGTCGAGTAACAGGCCGAAATATATCGGCTATGGATTCAAAAAAGCACTTAATCTTGTAATCGATTCAAATTCATAATTTTGTTAAAAATTCAATTTTCATCACTCTTAGATTTTGAAGCATTTAATATGTTTCGAGGCATGGCTTAATTAATTCTATATACGCCATGTTTCGGGGTGTTCTTTAAACATTTGCTCGTAGCATTTTCAAACAGCAACCGATATAGGGCGTTCCTTCCAACAATTGCTCTTAAATGAATATGTATTTTCATCTTATTATTTGATATTATAGCCAGTGCAAAGAATGAAACTTGAAAAAATGAGTCGATTCAAAGAGCTGGCTCTACCAAAAACTCACGAAGAGCTATCGAAGGAGCCGTGGGAATTTACAGAAGCAATGAAGTCATATCAACCCTCGGAACGGTTAAAAGAAATATCAAAGCCAAAAGTATATGATGAATCAATGGCAAACCAAGAATTACCTATACCTATTAATCCTACAGCGTTAACTATTAAAGGTATACTACAAACTATTTTTTAGATAAATGTAGGGACCGAAAATATTTATGATTTTGATACAAAAAATAATTTAAGAAGTATGATACAAAGAAATTAGAAAAATTTTGCGGTCCTTCATAACGATTACATATTTCATATATCTACATATCAAACATACGCAAACTCACACATTAATTCTATCAAACTTTAAATTTTAGCTTCGAAACGCATACAAGAGTTAGCTACTGCACGCGAAAAAGGTGTCGCAGAATCAGATCTAAAGGAGAATCCATTCTCAATAGCGCCGAATGCTCTTAAAGCCCGTGCCACCGCTCGTATCAAAGAGCTAGCAGAACCGAAAGAGTTCGAAAATGCTCATATACGTGAAAATCCGTTTGAAATATCTCCAGCTGCTCTCAAAGCAAAAGCATCGCCAAGAATTATTGAACTTGCTAAACCAAAAGGCAGTTAGTGTACTTAAATTAGTTACGGAATTGTTTTTAAATTATTTGTGAATATAAATATAGCATATATATGTACTATGTATGAACAAATATTTGATATTTTTTAAATCGATACATATGGATAAAAAAAAAATGTTCCATTTATTTGGTTTTTTTCACAAGTAAACGAATTATATCGCAAACAAAATACATTTATTTATTGTAAAGTTACTGCACATTTATGTATTTAATATCCATATTTTTCATTCAATTCTGTATAACCATCACCACTTTGGTTTGGTGGCGGCACCCATTTGGCATATTTTTCGCTGGACTCGTGCTCCTCAAGTTCGTCCAAATCAACACCTTGCCGCTTATGGCGTAACCGCTGCCGCTGTCGTCGCTTTTTTCTTAAATCCTCCGTTTCATTTAGTTCGTCCTTCTCGCTTTTTTTAGTTGAAAGTTGGGTGCTTGGTGCTTTCGCAGAGGTTTCTTCTAATACATCTTGCTCATTGCTAACATAATTTTTAGGTGCAATGTCAGCTGGCCCATATGTTTTCTTTGTACTGCCTAATTCTTGTGTTGACAGTTCTGTTATTTGTGCAATCTCCTTACTTTCATCTGTTGGATGAGATTCTATTTGAACTGGAATCGATATCGGCTTCTGCGTTGCAGTACTGTATTCATCATCTTCATCAAATTCTTCTTCATCAGAAGCAAGATTTGCTAGGTTTATACTTTCTTTCAATTTAGGAGGCTTAACTATGTTTGCTATTTTAAATTTGCTAAATTGGTTTCGCTTTCCAATCATTGGTAGTTGTTTTTTTACACTTTCGGTCTTGTTCGCAGATTCGTCAAATTTATCTATTTTTAAATCTATTGGTTTAGTAATTTTAATCAATCGTTCAACCTTTTGTTTTTCGGTATTTAAGCGCTGTTGCTCTAGCTAAAATGATAAAAAAATACACTTAATACATATACATATATAAAAACAGCATTAAAGAAAACAATTTAGATACCCTTAATTTGCGTATCTCCGTTTTATCAAGCTCAGCATTAACAGCTGTTAGATTTTCCATAAAGTTATCTAAATCTTCCATATTACTTTCTTGTGTGGATTTAAGACGGCGTTGGGTTTCTTGATATCTTTTTATATTTTCTTCGACTTGCAGAAGTTCTGCAGAAATGTCAACATTTCGTTTTAGCTAAAAATTCAAAAGAAATAAATATCAACAATAGCAATATACCTATACGCAAGAGTCATTAAGAAATGCATTCCTTTTGAATAAATAGTCCATTTCTTAACAACTTTGGCACTTGTCTTATTATCAAAATTTACCAAATCCTCATATGTAAGGGGAGTATTGTTTGCAGGATTGGATTTCCGTTGTTTCTTTCGTTCAACATCGCCGGTGCGGTCAAGAAAATCATCTTCGTCCGAGTCCGATTGAGTTTTTGTTTTTCTTTTCAAAGGCTCTAAAATTAGGTTGAATGAAGACAGCTAATTAAAACACAAACTGAAATCCAAGCTTTGGGATTTACCTTGCTTAGCTTGGCGCAAAACTCCATGTCGATCTAGAATACGACAAGCTTCTAAAGCGCATTGTACTACACACTCTTTCTTTCGCCCCTTGTGTACCACCTCAGCTATTATGGGTCGACCATAAGCATCGTCCAGAGGTAACTCAACGCGGCACACAAAAGATCCTACCGACATTTCATCGCATTTATAAACTAACTCCAGTCCTTCGCGCTCAAAGTAACCGCGCAATGTTTTCTTAGGATCATCAAGAAACAAGTCTTCATTTTTTGTGCTTGCATAGGGATTATGCGAGAGATCGGTTTCCTCATCTGCATCCTCTGCCATACCCCAGCTAATTCCTTCATTTCGTTCGCGTTCTTCAGCTTCTGCTGCTTTCCTTATAGCTTCTGCTTCTGCTTCAGCTAGTTTTTGTTTTTGTTGTTCACGCAATTCCGTTACAGTCAATTCTGATTCTGGTTCTTCATCTTCTTGTGGTCCTTGTAATATATAGGATCGTGTACTAGCACCCAGCCGCAGTATATGACCTACACGTATGCGTATAAATACTTTAGGTGGTATACGTTGTTTGTTCAAAAACGTACCATGCGTACTACCTAAGTCGTATATGTACCAACCCTCCGGAGGATCATTACTAAGCCTTTCATCGGAGGCATCACTTTCAGCATCGGTATGACCAGCTTGCGTTTTCGGGCGGTATTGAAGAATTGCGTGAAAACGAGATATCGTTGGGTGGGCTAGTTCAAGATTATTTGCAGGTGGTGGTAATCGACCGAACTTCCAAATTGCTTGCTTTTGTAAATTCTCTATTTCATCTATTATTTGACCTGATTTCAATACTTCAAATTTGTAATTGGTAGAATTCGGGGGCGTTTGTGACCATGGTGGAACTTTATAAGGGCAAACTGGTACTGCACCTGTGGTAGTGTCTAAGGTAGATGATTTTGGCTCATCATTTACTTGTTCCTTAGCTGTCTTTGCGGGTTCATCGGATGCTTGTTCCGGCTCTTTGACTGCTTTACTCGAACCGGCTGCAGGCAGAAGTGGAATTTTGAACTCTTCCATTAGTGTTCTTGTTTTCTTACCAAGTTGAGCGCTCGGGATGATAGTCTATAATTTATACCCTCCTATGGAGTTAAAAGTAAATACAACAAACCAAATATCACCAACAAACGTTTAACAAGAAATATGAACAGCTGATTGGTATATCAAAAGTTTTAGGGATGCCACATTATTCATGATTTATAGAACAGTAGACAGTACCATAAATAAATATGTAGATTGTTATTAAAACTTTGTTCGGTTAGCATACAATTTTTTAAATTTTTTACAAAATTATTACTGAGTAATGTTTCACAACAAAGAGCATCTGCACGGAGATAGGGCTGTTTGATATTTTGTTGGGAGAGTTCCTGCTAATCACGAAATAGCAAAACAAAAAAAAACAACTTCAAACTCTGAGCGTTGCAAATGGTTCAATGATTTATATGGCTGCTGATTTGTCAAAAGGAACGCGATTGGGCTGTTTTCTGACCTTTCCATATACATATACATATTATTCCCACATTTTTTTGTAATTTATCATAATTAAGTTCTCGGCGAATTTTTATTAAAAATCATTAAAACGCAGAAACGAACTCAATGGCTTTCCGAAGAACTGTAAACAAAGAATGTAAACCAAAAACAAAGATATAGTTTGACATATGCTGCTGAGGAGGAAGAGGAAGATAGCTGTATTCTGTGACAAAACTTGCAAAGAAGTGTCAGTTGAGCCAGAGTACAGCAAAACAGCTGTTGCTTTCCTATTTCCCGAACAGCTGTTTTCACTTGCAAGTTTTACTGACTGAAATTTCTCCAGCATAAACTTGCAACTCTATCTGCTAATGAAATGTCAAAATGGGCTTCCTCCCTGTAAATGTTGTGTGTCACTGAACACTTTCCAGTAAAAATTTTATAAAATTAAAATTGTTTTTTATTAAAAAAATGTATATATCAAACGAGTAATTGAATAGAAATAAAGTCCTTAGGCGAAACGGGAGCGACATAGTTTTGAAGATAAAAAGGAGAGCGGAATTTTATTTTTACTCATTCTTTGGTAATAAGGCGTTTCGATGTGTTGTCTTCTTCTCTATAAACTTCCAACGGCTGCGATTTACACCACAGTTCCCCTGATAAGTTAACAGTTCCAATTGAGTTTGCAACATAACTCTGATGCACATAGATTCAATTTCTCCACCATTCCAGCCACTCATTTTTTCCAATGATTCATTTTGTGGAAGACTTTGCGACTCTATCACTCGTGTATGCAGCGATAAAGTGAAATACCTACGCAGGAATAATTCCAGGAGTAGGCAATCAGTTATAAAATTACCAACGACTTGCTAACACGGAGTTAAATGGCGCCGGTGTGTGATGACTGCTGTGAAATAAAAGAATAGAAATAAATTAAATTTAATAATACTTATTCGAAAAATAAAAAAAACAATTAGTAATATTAATTGTTAACAGAACCAAAAAAAAAAAACGTTTGTATATTTTTCAATAAAAAGAAAAGCGAACAAAAATTGAAGTATACATTAAGGCGCACTTTACTTAACGCGCACCTACATCTACATATGAGTGTAGAGGTGACGGCAAATAGTTTCACATACTTTCAGGCGCTAAACGAAAAAATTGAATAGTGTGTGCTAACCTGTTCGTATTCGACACTATTGGGCATAACATGCCAGCGCATAACCTAGAAGTCGAAATATAGTCTCAAACTATACTTTTGAAAATAATAAATACAAAATAATACCAAGGTTATGTAACTTTGAAGAAAATTAAAAATTAGTACATACACTCGACTTGCAAGATTGTATAACGAGAACGAGTACCCAAGAATTTGAATGCGACGAGCGTTTTGTGAATCGAGAAACGTGCGAGCACATGTGTGGGCTACATTTTAAAACGCGAAATAGTCCGTCTCAAAAGACGTCCCTACGTTGGGGCGATAGCTGCAGTTTACATTAAATCGAATACAAACGTGCACGTAATTGAAATTAGAGTTCAAAAATATTAAAAAAAAAAAAAATTTGACAAAAAGTTAAAAACAAAATAAAATTCGGCAAAAATGTATTAAACAATAAAATAATAAAAAATAGTGGCAGTCAAGAAAAATTAAATTTGAAGCGGTTGTTAGCAAAAGGTGTGAACATACATTTTTATTAAAATATGAATAAAAAAAGGAGAATAAAGAAAAAAAACAAGTATTGCATAATTTTGTATAACAACGCCATTTTTTTATGTGAAACGCTTGTTATCTGCAGCAACTCTAATAGAATCATTAATCAAAAAGCAAACAATGCTCACACAAGAACTCTGCTTCTTTTATAATTTTGCCTTTGTATTTTATCTTATTCCTCCCTTTAACCTTTGCTAGTGCGCGCTCTCTTTTTCTCTTTGTCACCCACCACTTGCGCGTTTTGACCTTTTCACACTGTCAATTTCCAACCTTGCTACGACGCCTGGAAGTATGCTACACAAATGTGAATATGTTAAGTGCTTAAAGCTGCTGCTTGTAAGCGCTCTCGACTCCAAGTTCCAGTGAAAACATTTGTGAATGAATACATTTTGTTATTTGGGCGCAATATACATACTTACATTCGATTTAACTATCACTCGTTTCTTCCCCCCTCTTCGTTTTATAAACTTGAAGCTTGGGATACACACATATATACGTGTGAATATAGTACATACATACATATATATAGGTATATATGTATACATATGCACTTATATTTATCTAAACAAGTCGAATGAATGTCGTTAATAATGATATGGAATCGGCCGTTTGTTACACAAACAGTAAAAAATTATTCTAATTAGCCACATTCCTTTGGAGTAACCTGTTCCAAAAAGAAATGTAGTACATACTCTATTTAGTAATACATAATACAAATGTACATATCGACAGCCACACTGCAAAACCCCGTAAGTCACTATTTTTCCAGAAATAAGGTTCTGAGCCTTTCCCATAGATCGTGATATTTCGCACATTAAAAATCAGTCAAAATCGGGTTACAACTTCCCGTTTCTTTCCAGTGGTGAAATGAAATAACCGTCGCCCATATACATACGTTATAATTATTACAGTTTTTTCCCTCTCCTGAAAACTTTTTGATTTTGGACATACAGGGTTTTGCAGTGTGGCTGTCGATATAAAATGGGGACTTCGATTTCAATTCGTATCTACCATGCTCCTGAGGGAGTTAAATGAAAGCATCGCAAGTAGCTGCTGGTGATAAAAACTTTCACTTTGGTATAAAATAACAAACTTTGCTCCTGAAAAATTACAAATAACGTGAAGTTTTTGAATTTGAAAGTAAGAAAATGTTCGCTTAAACAAAACACTTGCAGCGAGAGAGCGCATTTTGACATTTCATTGACAGACAGAGTTACAAGTTTTTACTGTGGGAATTTGACCCAGTAAAATTTGTAAGTAAAAAACAGCTGATCCGGACAAGCGAAAGCAACAACAAAATTTTAGAAAATTGAACTGTCAACCAATAAAATTGGCAACAGCTGTTTTTGTTGCAAATTTTTACTGAGTCCTGTTCGGTTGAAACTTTTTACTTTTTGCTTTTCGAGAGAGTTTTACGTCATTCTCACTTTACTTGCACGTGCTTTATTGACATGTCAAAATTTGCAATTGTTGAAATTTAACATTTCATTTGGAACAACAACATGAAAAAAAACTATTTTTACAACATTATTTTTCCTCTGAATAAATGTTTCCACACGGCCTTTACTATTCAAAAAAAAGTCTAAGCAAATTGGAAAAAAAGTTATTTTTTGTTTATTTGAGGAGCGGTTTGTGACCTTTCATTGAAACAGTCCTGATGTTATACAGTATAGCCCTCATAGACGATATGACAACATGGCTTACAAATCCGCGCAATTTATCTCTGGATATCAAATCCGTGATTGTAGATTGTTCCATTGCCGAAACTGTATTAATTCTTCAAGAACTAGTGTAATATAGCCAATTTGCGGTGTGCTGCTTCTACCTTTTTTCCCCCCACAAATTGATTGTCAGGGCAGATGCATTTTTTCCGGAGACGCCCTTTTCATGGTAGAAATACATTGAACCACAGTCTCATCGTAAATCTTCTCAGACCAGTATCCCGCCAAATTTGTATTATTCTCATATATAGTTCAAAAACTGTTTGCTTTCTGGAAATACGAATAATATTCACTTATTTTATAGATTCGGCGGGGTGTTCGGACTGGTGCATGAAAATTTAGTCACAAAATTCTAACTGGTACAAAGTTCTGACAAGGTTAACGTCCTAACACGATCTTGCATTACAAGAAAGCACGAACGTACACGATTGAGATAACAAACAAAAGATAAAACACGTTTCAAGGAAGCTCAACTATAATATAACCAAAATGATTAATATTGCTGGTGTTGTGAGCATAGTGCTCTTCTATTTACTCATCCTAGTTGTTGGTATATGGGCGGGACGTAAGAAGGCATCGGGCAATGATTCCGAGGAAGAAGTGATGTTGGCTGGACGCTCTATTGGTCTCTTTGTTGGCATATTTACAATGACTGGTAAGTGAAGGGAGCGATTGAAAATGTCTTAGACTAGAAGGTCAGATGTTGCAATGACATTTAATTACTTGATATAAGTTTAAAGCAAAGTAATGACATTGAAATTATATTTTCTTTTCTCTCTTTGCTCTTTTGTGCAGCAACGTGGGTTGGTGGTGGCTACATAAATGGCACAGCAGAGGCTATATACACGTCCGGTTTGGTATGGTGTCAAGCGCCATTTGGTTATGCTTTGAGCTTAGTTTTTGGTATGTTTATCTTTTAATAATAATTTTTATTTGTAGAAATCTATGTACATTAGGGGGTGTTGTTTTAAAAAAAGAAAAAATTAGAGCATGTCCAAAAACTGTCTAGTTTGGTTGTTTTTGTTGCTCTTTTTTATAATACAAAATGTGTGCCTAATTTGTTTTTGAGTTTTACTTAAACAACAAAAATTATCAAAAAAATTTTTTATGTTATTTTCACAAATTCACAAAAATAATTTTCGACCCACCCTAATGTTCATACAAATTTATTTAACTTGATTGATACTTTATCAACGTAGTGTTCGTTAGTATTTTTGTGTTACACCAAGCTAGTCAGAAGAGGCATCGATTTGCAACTGGAATTTACTTGAACTCAAACTAGTCCAAAAAAGAACAAACTTGTACCAGTTAACACTCAAATTTTTGGCGTAACTCAAGTATCCAGAGTTGCAAAAATACAAGAGCAGATTTTAACAAAATTTTTATTTAATTATGCTCACTTCATTGTTACAAAGCTTGGTGTCTATTTTGAACTAGTTCGTGACTGGTATATTCTTGCTAGTTAGTTTGTCTATAGGGTGCATACGAGTACATATATTTATTCTCATTTTCCATTAAAATATTTTATTTTTAGGTGGAATTTTCTTTGCAAATCCCATGCGCAAACAAGGTTACATTACCATGTTGGATCCGTTGCAAGACTCTTTTGGTGAGCGTATGGGTGGTTTGCTATTTTTACCAGCGCTCTGTGGTGAGGTATTCTGGGCTGCTGGCATCTTAGCTGCTTTGGGTATGTGAACTCTAAATTTAATTGGACAAGAGTTAAACGCTTTACTTTCTTTGCCTTATCTATTATTAGGCGCCACACTGTCTGTCATCATTGACATGGATCACCGCACTTCGGTGATTCTCTCCTCTTGCATTGCCATATTTTATACGCTTTTCGGTGGTTTGTACTCTGTCGCCTACACCGATGTAATACAATTATTTTGCATATTTATTGGTTTATGGATGTGTATACCTTTTGCTTGGGCTAACGATCATGTTAAGAGTTTATCCTCAATGGATGTTGATTGGATTGGTCATGTGGATGCGAAGCAGCAATGGTTTTATATAGACTATGGGTTGTTGTTGGTTTTTGGCGGTATACCATGGCAGGTATATTTTCAACGCGTCTTGTCTAGTAAGACAGCTGGTCGCGCTCAATTGCTATCTTATGTTGCGGCAGGCGGTTGCATTCTTATGGCCATCCCACCTGTACTCATTGGTGCTATTGCCAAAGCCACGGGTAAGTAATATTATTTGTAATGGCTTTGCCTTCTTAATGACAAAGCAGGGAGCACTAAAATTTTCTTAATTCCATTGCTAACTCAAATATTTTTGTCATTCTTTTTTTTTTTTAGCATGGAATGAAACCGATTATACTGGCCCTTATCCATTAACCGTCGATCAGACCAGCATGATTTTACCAATGGTATTACAATATCTCACACCGGACTTTGTATCATTCTTTGGTCTTGGCGCCGTATCAGCTGCTGTTATGTCTTCGGCTGATTCATCGGTGCTCTCGGCCGCTTCAATGTTTGCACGTAATGTTTACA
This sequence comes from Sphenella marginata, assembly GCA_951509765.1. Classification (NCBI taxonomy): domain Eukaryota; kingdom Metazoa; phylum Arthropoda; class Insecta; order Diptera; family Tephritidae; genus Sphenella; species Sphenella marginata. The sequence goes on along the minus strand of OX608079.1, from coordinate 121,457,763 downwards.
GATTGATATTCCGTCAGAAAGCTTCCGAAATGGAAATAATATGGGTGATGCGTGTTGCTATTATAATTGTTGGTATACTCTCAACAATAATGGCACTAACAATTCCCTCCATTTATGGCCTTTGGTAAGTGGTTTCGATTTCTTTGAGATAAAACCATGAACGTCTCTTTCAATTTCTCTTTAAAAAAGGTCAATGTGTTCGGATTTGGTGTATGTTATATTGTTTCCACAATTGTTGATGGTCGTACATTTCAAGAAACATTGCAATACCTATGGCAGTTTGGCTGCCTATATAGTAGCGCTCCTCATACGTTTATCGGGTGGTGAAGCATTGCTTGGACTGCCACCACTAATACGCTACCCTGGTTATGATGAGGAGACTAAAACGCAAATGTTTCCCTTCCGCACCATGGCTATGATGATGAGTCTGATTACATTAATAGGAGTTTCATGGTGGACAAAGTAAGTTTACTTGGTGTGATAAAAATTTGTACAACCGCCCTTAAATTAATTTTATGCTTTTCCAGAATGATGTTTGAATCGGGTAAACTTCCACCGAGTTATGACTATTTTCGTTGTGTAGTAAATATTCCTGAAGATGTACAAAGGGTGGGTGAGCCTTCAGAAGCTGGTGAGCAGGTAAGCGTTGAAAATATCTTTTTGATTGTTTATGGTTTTATAAAAATATGGAAATTACATACATCTTTATTTATTTTTTGTTTTCAATATTTTAGCTTTCTGTAATGGCTGGTCCATTGGCACGTTCCTATGGTGCCGCCACTATGGCTGGCAAAGATGAGCGCAATGGACGTATTAATCCAGCGCTCGAATCTGACGATGATCTACCCGTGGCTGAGGCGAAACGCATGAATCAGCAGACAGCGCAGGCGCAAGTGCAGAGAATGTTAAGCAAAGCGACGGGGCAAGGTGGTAGCGGTAGTGAAAATAGCACGGCTGGCGGTAGCGGGGGCGGAGGTTGTGGCATTGGAGTTGGGGGACAAGGTATGGCTGTGCCAACTGCTGAGCATGACAATACTGCCTTTTAAGGAAATACACTATTAAACTCATACACAAACACACACATAAAAAGTTAAAAAATAATATATTTATCCAAAACTACAGATAAAATTATGAAAGTGTAGTAAAAGGATTTCAAAAATCGCTTAACTCTTTAGGAATATGGCTACGGGTAAACAAATACTATATATAAAATAAATGTATGGTATCAAATACATAAACACATTCACATAAACATACATATAGGCAGAGTATACAAACAAATGAAACTTTTTGGAATTGTGCATTTTTGACAGTTCTGAGGTGAACACAATTTACTTTATAGCCGGCATCACCAAAAAATGTATTTAAAAAATTTTGTTTGACAGTTCTGAGGTGAATACAATAAACAATAATATGATTGTCAATATGCATGTGTAACTATTCGCAGTTGTCAAATTTTGAAAATTCTGACATTCATGTTCACCATGATAAATGTCAGAATTTCCCTTCGCTCTCTCATAATTTTTTAATTTCCACCATTTTGCAGAGGACCTTAGTATAGAACTTGCTGTTATTTGTCGAGGTCCCTTACTTTTGTGGAGTACTTTCAATTCCTTCACAGAACAAAATTTTGACAAACGCTACTTTTGACGGTTTAATGCTTTCAACCATTCTTCGCGTTGAACCTTCGTTGTTGTCGAGATACGTTTTTGGATTCGTGTTACATTCGGTACTCTTTCTATTCCATTTAATATATAAAACATTTATAAATAGTTTCGTTTATTTGCATACTCACCACATACATACAAACAAACAAGGATATACTTAAAGTATGTAATGCTAGCCAAGCAGTTGGATAAATGAGATTGAGGGCAGTTAAGTAATTAAGCTTATGAACTATACATATCAACGCAGAAAACTAAACAAATGAAAAAAAGAACTAAAGTATTAAACAAAAAAAATTAAGTTAGAATAAATTAATAATATATTACCTGTTGTTACAAATTATGTTCGTGTAGTGTTGCCAGTGTTATATTCTATTTATTTAATGTGTTTTATCAGCTAATTAGCATATAATATTGTACATACATACTTGCATATTTTGTATATGTGTATATTAGAAAAAAATATTTATTAAATTGAATAACTTTTAAAGTTAAAAATGTTAAGCACTTATGTACGTAGTGATAGAAATGAAAGAGAAACTAAATGAGAACAGAGAATGTGGACGTTTAGCTCTTTCCCATCATGCGTCAGATTGGACTAGCTCTTTACTTTCACATTCTCTGAATACAGTGAATTTAAATTTGATTTATGCGCTTGCTTGCAACAAACCAAAAATTTTAAGGGACACTAAAACAAATAAAAAATTAAAGCATTTTTTATGCTTACTAAACTGTTATTTGTTTTTGCTTCAAATGTGATTAATTTACTTAAGTCAAAATATTCCAAAATATATGTTAAATAGTTGTTGATCTAAGTGCTCAGGTGTTGTAAATATGAATGCAAATTTTAAATGAATAATAATGTAAAAGCATAATTTGGAATTTGGTTTCCTCGAAAACAAGAAGTTTATGCGCTTATTATGTAAAACTCAACCCAACGCTACATTATAACTTTTCTTCGTTCGCAGCAAAATACTTAATATACTATTAGACTTTGCTACGAAAATTGGTTTGGTACACTTAATATGAATGTTAATGTGAGACATGGCGGCGTACATAATTAGCCCATAAGTTCCTCTTTTAAATTTAATAAAAGAAAAAAAATCAGAAGAAAAGTGGACAGCTTGTGAAAATTCCTACAGAGATACATTTTGTTAACTACTATAACTAAAATATCCTACATCTGTTTAAAAAAAAGTTTACAAAAGTTACTAAAATACATTTTTTGCAAATATCTCGATTCCTATGGCTTAACGTCTGTTGCATTTATTACTACTATTGTACGCCATAGCATTCTCTTAAAGTTGTATTTGAAATCAGTTTTTAAGTTTCAGCCTAAAATCAAATGAATTTTTAAAGTCAACGATTGATGAAAACGGAATTGATTGCTGCTGAATTAGTGAAGTATTCGCTCAAAACTCCCAAAAAAGTTCCAAAAAATATTTTTTTAAGCTTTTCGATTGTTTTGTAATCCGTCCTCTAATGGACATGAATTTCTAGGCATCTCTTGCTTGCTTTACAACTAATATATGTATGTTTCAAATATGAATCAAGATATATTATAAATACGAATTTTCGGCAGGAGATTTCCTTTATATTTTTAACAATTTCCAAGTCAATTTCAAGTTTGAAGTCTCTAGCTAACCATGAAACATATTAAAATTTATTCTTGAGACATAATACTCGTATTTCCTTCATTCGAATTTCCTTCATCGTCAAATTCCGTCGATATAACTGCAATACGAAATAGCTTAACAAATTCATTCACAATAACATGCCAGCAAACAATAAATATAAAGATATGGTTAGATTAATTGAGAATGAAAAGTACCATAAAATCAAAGAGCATAAACATAAAACCGAGTATTGAATACAAGGTGCTCGTTATAGACGTATCAAACCAAAACATAAAAACTTAACTGAAATTTAAAAAACAGAAGATAAAATGCGACCGGTGTGTTTGTAGTTGTAAAATAAGAAGAAGAATCTACAACTGTCGATTAAACCAATACATATCATGAAGCTTAAAAGCTTGTGGAAATACTTCAATGAGGAATTAAAAAATGAAAGTAAAAAATAAATACCTACTTATTAGACGATATAAAACTGAATTACAAAACAAATTAAAACAAATACATATCATTTTAACTTAATTGTTAGATATTTTATAAGAAAGAGAAAAGTATTTACATAAAACATATCTATTGTATAAGGAAACATAAAAAGTTGAATACAAAAGAAAAACTTCAAACCAATCCGTGATGTATGATATGTTTTGTTACTGTTTTTTTCGAGTTCAAGAATATTTTTCTTAATTTTTAGTTTCAAAACCTTATTACATATAATTACTAATTGTATAAATTGTAATGATATATCAAACTAAGCCGAAACTAGTCTCAAAATTCTACTCGAATTTGGTGTTTTTGTATTGAACCTCCACGAAAAAGACCATACCTTACTAGGCTTGTTTCTATATCTACGGTTTATATATCTGGTTTATAGAAATATCAGACTCACCATTTTGTTCTTGTAAAAGTTTTTCAAAAAAGAAGATGCCTTTAAAGTATATCTGCACGTAATTTTTTTATTTTAAAATATTTTCGAAATAACATTAGTAGGGGAGGACGGGGCACATTTGACATTTTCACAAAAAAGTCTTATATTTCCTACATAACAAAATATATTTAAAAAAAACTCATATCCTCAAAAGCACCTGGCTTTAAGCATTCTATAATAAAAAAAAAATTTAAAAAAAAGCTTAGCTAATATTTTTATATGTTTTTAAAAAAACATATATAATATGTCAAATGATCCCCAGCCTGGGGCAAATATGACTTTTGCGGGGGAACATTTGACAAGCATATTTTTTGTGGTGTTTTCTGGGTTTAAACATTATTCGGACCTAGTTTCAATTAAACTAATGCTTTACAATTTGTTTTTATTTTTTTTTAATATTTTATTGAAATAAAGTCATAGTAGGTATTTGTACTTATGATATGATATTAATCTTTGAAGGAATAAGCTAAAATTTATAAGCTTTCAAGTATGAAAATCATTTTATATATAAACCAACAAAATTAACCCCGAATAAATATTTGGTGCTGCTGCGAGAAGTTGAAGCTGGGTTATCGGGAGTCGGAAGTTTAAACTCAATTTCTTTCCTATGTTATAGAGATGTTTTCCACCCTTGTCAAATGTGCCGCTTCTGCTAAAGTCAAATGTACCCCATTCTACTTTCCGTCTTGTTTATTTTTATTTGGTAAAACGTGTTTCAATTCAGAGAAAAGATCAATTATATTTCAATTCACACACGAGGAGAGTAAGCACTTTCATAGGGTGCTATAAAACAACGTCTTTTATTATCTGAAAGGGAGCTTACACCCGATATACCAAAAGTTACACTTGCGATCGCGGAAATATAAAAACACGTGTTGCTCCGAAGTGCACTGTAATACAATACTGATTTTTTTTTGAGGTTTACTTTTGCCAAAAAAGGCAGCTTCCCTCATCCTTAAATTTTTTCTAAAGGTGCATGTACACGCTGCAGAGGCTGAAGTCAAATGTACCCCAGTGTCAAATGTACCCCGTCTTACCCTATATACTTAATTTCGACTATGAATATTTTTGTTCGTCTTAAAAAATATAAATATATACTACAAGTTAAGTACCTAACTATACATGTATGCATGTTTATAAAGAAGCGTATGGATTTCATAGGTTAAATATCAATAACAAAATAAAAACACTTATATACGATAAAAAATTAACTGTAAACGCCTGCTTTTTAATTTTTTTGTTTGTTAAATTTTATCTAAAAGCAAAAATTGAAAACACGTAATCAAATAGAACTAACTATATAGCGTCTGTAAATTTAAACTTTAAGTATTAAGTATATTAAGATTGTTCGATGTTGTATTCTAAAAGTTGTTAAATTATATATAAATCTAATATTTAAATCTTGTTAATTCATGTTTTCCCCATCATTGCTGAAATACATATTTGTATAACTTTACATGCATGTATATTGTTAAAAAGTTTAAATATCTAAATGTTTCGTTTCATAGCATTGTTGAAGATTATCTGTTATAATGAGCTCGTTGTTTAATACATCTCTACTACTTTGTTTTTATATTGTAACAGTTTTATTGAAAAATTGAAGAGTTCTTACAGCAAGTCTATCCTGCGCTCGATTCTCTGATAGCTGAGATCACAAAAAAAAGAAACGAGTAAATATCGTTCTGTCTCAGTCAGAAGTAACGAATTTTGGTAAACCTGTCAAACAATCAGCTGTTGTTCACTTGTCAGAACCATTGCAAAAAATGGGAAGCTAAATTTAAAAGTTTGAGCCAAATAACTCTAAAACTGGGTATTTGTTTTCCTTCTTCATATGTTTTTTTTATTTTACGATATTCATTTTTTTATTATTAATAAATGTTTATAGAAAGATGACAACTGCATACAACTTAGCGGCACTTTCTTCTTCAACATGGAAAGTGAGTTTTATCAAAAGTATTATTAAACATTAAAATCATTAAGTAAAAATTGAACGAATAACCAATAACTAAAAACCACCAATAGTTTTTTAAAGTATTTTTTATTCAATTTCTGTAAGCTGATAAGCAAAATAGTATAAATAATTATATATGTAAGTATATATAAATATCATGATTTCAGTTCCTACAAATGCAAACATGTTTTTGTTTTTTGTATTTATTTTACCACTTTTTTTAATTGCTTGATTTTAAAATAATTTGTAAGATAAAATCAATTTAAATAATAGTACTATGTAAAAACAGACATACTATATATAAATGTAGAGAAAAATGAATAAATAAAATAAAATATATATTTGTGTTATGAAGTAAGAGAAATAATATATAAATACATATCAATGTTTAAAAAGCATAGACAAAAGTAAAACAATTGACAAGGAAGAAGCAATTAAGTATACATACATACATATCATATATCAAAAATACACAAATTATATTTAATAAACGAAGGAAAACTTTAAATAATTTGCAGTTTGATTTTATTAAAAAAAGCAAGAACTATTTTATGGATCGACTTTAGTCAAACACGCCAACCCAACAATTGCTTTATTCACCAATTTTAGAAAACGCACTGGGAGGATAATAAAAGACAAACTTCTCTCCCGATGATAAATGTCAAGATCTATAGTACCAAAATGAACACATTAAACCCATTAATAGCAAGATTAATCCCAAAAAAAGGCGGTGCTTGTGCTATGTTGTGGTAAAATAAATCCAAATCCGAGTTTAGTTGGCAAAAATCCATCGTTCTGAAAGCTCAATGGTTAACAGAACATGCAAAAGTAAGTAAGTAACTAAAAACATTCAATACTTAATAAAAAAATTATTAAAAATATAAAAACATTTCATGATAATCATCATAATTTATACAATAGGAGCATTTGTACATATATATATAGCTATACAACGTATATATAGCTATAAAACTTATCCCATTATATTAATGAGAATTTAATGTGAACTCGACTGGCTGTATCATAATTACATTTTCAGGAAATCACAAATTGTTATTTGCAGCGCAAAGAGGAAGGATAAAGATAAATACACGCAAACATATACATACATATACAAAACTTTGAAACACTTTAACAGTGGTGTACTTACCGTGGAGGGGAGAGGGTCATGAAGCTGGCGGGAACGTAATGATCATTACATATTTTTCTATATTTAATATTACCTGCTGCCAAAGAAATTATGTAAGCCCAACAAAACTACTAACCCAACAAAAATTAATTAATTTTTAACATTTACCCATGGCAACGGTTCTCATGCTCTACGTGAGATTACATATCTAAATGTAACAAAATAATACCAGACTTGAGCCCTGTTCAGCTACCAGCAATTTGTTTTTGCACAGTGAGAAATTTTCTTCAAGAGTACATATCGTTATTCCATTGTTTAAAAATGTCAACATTAACTAGGTGCGATATTTTGTAAGAGTCACAAGTAGAGTTTGGCATTATTCAAGTAAAATATTAATTATATGGTAAACACAAATTACAAAGCAGATAACTTTTCACACCTCTGGTTGAGACATATGTAGTAATTTAATCTCATTGGTGGCACAACGCGCTAGCAGACTTACAACAAAACAAACTGAGAGAATGTAAGAATAATAGAACAAAATTATATTATGCGGGTGTTAGAAAGAGTTACTCAATTTATTAATCAAAGAAAATGGAACCCATAATCATAGTCATTGCTTAGCACCCATTTTAATTAAAATCTTTACTTAATTTAAAAATACATTTAAAAAATGTTGGTCAATCATAATTATATTAAACAAAGATTAGCTAAAATGAAATGTAACATAGTCCTTTTATGAAAAAAAAAAATTAGTTGGTTGGTGATATGAAGAAATTTTTTTTTGTCTTGCAAGGTCACCCTGTATCAACTATTTTATTCACAAACCATAACATAGCTGAGGCAAAGAGCGCAAAAAGCCAAACTCAAGTTTGGTGTAAGCATTGTCACAAACACAACCATAGACACAAACCGTGATATGAAAAGTTAAAATGACATTTTCGTAATTTTAAAATTAAAACTCCGTTTTAGACATAAAATGCACATATTTTAGAATCATGTTTAAGCAAATAAAACTCTATTTTAATTTGACTATGATTATGGGCCTTTATCTTTACATTTAGGTAATAAAAGCATGTCTGTATATACATACATATGTTGTGCATATTGAATCAAGTTCTGTTAGAAGAATAACAGCACAAACAACTGTGTTTAGAATTTTGGACTGTCTATCTTAATGTTTGTTCGCGCATCACACAAAAACTGCTTCATAAAATTTAATACAATTTCGACCATTGTTTTGCTAGATGTACAACCTATCGTTTAGGAGCCATTTTATGGACATGTATAGGTATAATTTTGATCACCCATATCATCATCACTTAGTTGAGAGTTTTATCATCAAATTAAAACTAAGAATTAATTTTCAATAAATATATTTAAGTTTTAAGTAAAGCAACATATACATATATATATATCGTTCTATAAAAAAAAATATAATACAAAATATTTCACAAACACTTATTTAATCTAGACGACATATGTATTCCTAAAACAATAACAGGCGATGGAAAGCCACATACTTTCTTAAACGAGACCGAGCTTATTACAAGAGCTTTAAATTTAATTTGAGTAATTCCGAAGTGCTACTTCATAACAGGCAAGGCAATGGCAACGCTAAGTTTAACTTGGTATGCAACAAAATAAACTACAAAAAATACGAATATAATTTAAGCCGAGCCTGAGATGAGAGACACTGCTGCTGATGCTTGGAAGACAATGAAAACTAAAAAAAAAATTGAGCAAATCGCCTTTACATATTTTATTTCCTATAAGAGTATCCACCATTGGCATCGTAACTTTGCGGAATGGTTTCGGGAACGGAAGCTGGGTAGCCACCACCGGATAAACTGGACTTAGGTGGAGCGCCATATGAAGAAGATGGTTTAGCTGGAGCACTATATCCAGCTGGAACTCCATATGATGTCGGTGGTGGAGCTGGTTTAGGTGGAGCGAATGGTTTGGAGTAGGACTTAGATGGTGGTAAATATGAGTTTGATGGCGGAGCTGGTGGTGCACCATAGCCAGTTGACGGGGCTGCTGGTGGTGCACCATAGCCAGTTGACGGCGCTGCTGGTGGTGCACCGTAGCCTGTGGACGGCGCTGATGGGGGTGCGCCATAACTCGATGAGGGAGCTGAAGGAGGAGCACCGTAACCGGATGATGGTGTCTGCGGAGGACCATAAAATTCAACTGGAGATTGAGGTGCTGTAAAAATGCCAGCAGGTACCTTTGCAGGCCGTTTTTTTGGAGGTGGTTCCGGTGCCCCATAACTAGGAGAAGGTTTACTAGGTGGGGCAGGCGGTGCCCCGTAACTGGGAGCTGGCGGTGCACCGTAACTAGGAGAAGGTTTGCTGGGTGGACTTGGAGGAGCACCATAGCCAGTAGATGGGGGTGGACCATAACTAGGCGAAGGCTTGCTGGGTGGCGCTCCATAGCTAGATGATGGAGGTGGGCCATAGCTTTGAGCTGGTTTACTGGGTGGTGCACCATAGCTTGGTGAGGGTGGTGGTCCATAGCTTGGAGCCGGTTTGCTGGGTGGTTTAGGTGGAGGACCATAACTTGGGGCGGGAGGTGCACCATAACTAGGAGAAGGTTTGCTGGGTGGACTTGGAGGAGCACCATAGCCAGTAGATGGGGGTGGACCATAACTAGGCGAAGGCTTGCTGGGTGGCGCTCCATAGCTAGATGATGGAGGTGGGCCATAGCTTTGAGCTGGTTTGCTGGGCGGAGCACCATAGCTTGGTGATGGGGGCGGTCCATAGCTTGGAGCAGGTTTGCTAGGTGGAGGACCATAGCTTGGTGATGGCGGCGGTCCATAGCTTGGTGCAGGTTTGCTGGGTGGAGCACCATAGCTTGGTGATGGTGGCGGTCCATAGCTTGGAGCAGGTTTGCTGGGTGGAGGACCATAGCTTGATGATGGTGGCGGTCCATAGCTTGGTGCAGGTTTGCTGGGTGGAGGACCATAGCTTGGTGATGGCGGCGGTCCATAGCTTGGTGCAGGTTTGCTGGGTGGACTTGGAGGAGCACCATAGCCAGTAGATGGGGGTGGACCATAACTAGGCGAAGGCTTGCTGGGTGGTGCTCCATAGCTAGATGATGGAGGTGGGCCATAGCTTTGAGCTGGTTTGCTGGGTGGAGGACCATAGCTTGGTGATGGTGGCGGTCCATAGCTTGGTGCAGGTTTGCTGGGTGGAGGACTATAGCTTGGCGCAGGTTTGCTGGGTGGAGCACCATAACTTGGTGATGGTGGTGGTCCATAGCTTGGCGCAGGTTTACTAGGTGGACCATATACAGGTGGAGGCGGCGGAGCTGGTGCAGGAGGAGCGCCGTAACTTGGACTTGGCGGGGCTGGAGGGCTTTGATATGGACCACCAGAGGGTGCGCTGGGAGCATAATCATTTGGGGGAGCATCGTATGATGTGGCTGGACCTGAGGCTGGTGGCAAATAAGAGCTAGCAGGTGCTTGGTGACCATTAATAGGAGGCTCCGCCCGGGCGACAGAGAGCGCGGCGCATAGAAGCTGTAAAAACAAGAAATGAGAAAATTATAAAAATAAGAAATGCACATAACCTCGCTTTTGATCCACTTACCGTTGCAGCTGTTGCTGATCTGTGTAAAAGCTTCATAGTGGCAATAATTAGCTAATTAAAAATTGTATTTGGTGTTTTTTCCTACCTGCAAAGATAATCGAATTTAATGCATGAACTTAATAAATTAATATTTTATTTATACTTTTTATGATTGAGACAACATATTTATGTATGGATGTGTATGTGAAATAGTAGTTATGTATGTATGTACTATGTACTCATATGGGTCAATTTCAAAAAAAACGTACACAACGAGTTTTTTTTTGCTTATTTTTAAAGTTTTTCCAATTCGCCTGTAAGAGTGGCCAATTTATGTAGAAATTGATGAAGAATCCGTTGGGACCTTTAGGCTCTCAAAAAATCAATATTTTTGGTTTTTTTTAGGTTTTCTATGATTTCTATCTTGAGCGTCACACACCAAATATGTATAAAAAATCGCTGAAAATGCAAAAATATTTGAGATTCAAGTTTACTATGTTGTTCTTTTGTTTTTCAAGATTCACTTCTGCCAAAATCACCTTTTCGATTATAAACACAAAATCACGATTCGCCTTGATTTATTTTTTTTTTTTTAAGTGACTAGTTATTTACAAATTTTAAGATGAAAATATGTAAATTATTGTTAAAAAGAGACTTGAACTAAGGGGTTACTTGCAAACTAATAGGCTTGTAACAATGTATTTAAAAAAAAATGCATTTATAAGCGTTTTAAGGAAAAAAACTGAGTGTGACGCTCAAGATATTTTGTGACGATCAAGATGAAAATATGTAAATTTTTGTTAAAAAAAGATTTGAACTAAGGGGTTACTTGCAAAGTAATAGTCTTGTAACAATGTATTTAAAAAACTGCAAATATAAGCGTTTTAAGGAAAAAAAAACTAAGTGTGACGCTCAAGATATTTTGTGACGATCAAGAGATTTTGTTGCACGTAAACAAGAAATAATGCCAAATTTAAAGTGTAACGAAAAAAAGTTTATTTTTTACAAAAAGTAAATAAAAGAAAACAAAAATTCTTCAAAAAACAAAAATTTTCATACGAAACTAAACATATACATATTCTTTGATGTCTTTAACAAAATTTTAAAAAAGGAAGTAATTCTTGAAGAAACTTATACACATACGCGCTTTATCGAGCTTTATTTTCTCTCGATATTTCCGTGCTCTTTCAGCCGCCGTTAATTTTGTTGTTTTACTCTTGAAAATTAAAAAATAAAATCAAAATTAAGCATTTTAAGCTATGAAGCAATATGTATGAAAAGTGATGCTCATGAAATGTTTGCCTATTTTTGTTTTTTCCGTAGGCAAGTTATTTCCCAAATTCACAAATTATAAAAAAATGAGTTGAGACCATGTAAACAATGATTGCCAACTTTAATTTTTTACATTTAATATATTCACTTTTAAAAAAATTAGCGTGACGCTCAAGAATTTTTATCGCGCCCTTACCATGGTGTTCACATAAACTACGCAAATCCACACTTGTTTTAATAGTTTTTGTTTTCGCTTTTTCACTATTGTAATAATTAAAGTTTGTACTTTTATTACGTTATTTACTTTATTTAAATGAAAATTGAAAACTGCTAATATTTCTTGATTTATAAAAAAAGTGACGCTCAATGCAAATTGTGGGGACAACTGTTCTTTGCAACGCCAAATTCGCACTAATTAATTTTTGACAACTATATCAAATCAAAACAAAAGAAAGATACCCAATAATTCGAAAACTGTTATTAAATGTTGACCAGTAACTTTTTTCTTGATTTTATTTTATTTTGTTTACTAAAAATTCTAACGGGGGACACATGCTTTTGTATGAAAGGAGTCAGAGGGAGAAACAAAACACCATACTGAATAAACAAAAAAACAAATATACAAATTTGAGAATTATGTTTTTTTGTTACATATTCCTCGGTGATCACTGTCCCATTTTTTTTTTTTTTTTTTTAATTTGTTTTTTACCTAAAATAGTAGTGTAAAGTGCGGGGACACAAAAATTGCGTTTTTTTTGAAATTGACCCATATTCATATGTTTTACAAATATTATTGCAAGTTTTTCACATTTCCCCAAAAGCCCATATAATAAAGTTGCTCTCAATTACATAATCATAACATACAAACGTACATATACAGCTACGGCCAGTGAGTTAGCGCAGCACGTGGCAACCAAGTACCAATCGCTTGGTTATTGCTGTCGAAATGTGTGATAAATCGCTGCCCATGGCTGTTTATATACGAAATGTGTGTGAGTAACTATTATTCGATAAACGCTTGGATGTTTCTTCTAGGGATGTGAGCACGAGTCAGAAAAACCGATTACTTAGCAATCGATTGTTTTATTAGAGATATTTGCATATGAAGATCGTTGGGTGAAAATTTGATTTTTAAGAAAAATACTAAACTTTTTTTGATTCAGATGAATCGATTTGTAAAAAATTGTTTGTTTTATAGAGTTTTTATAGAAAAATGTCTATTCAACGCTACTAAAAAAAAAATGATCTCAAAACCAAGAAAAATTTCATGTTTTGGTTTTTATTTTTTATTTTTTAATAATTAAATCAATTGTTAGAAGCTTTTAATTGAATAACAAAAAAATAAATGATCTCGAAACAAAGAATAATAAAATAAATTATTCCGGCAAGTGTCCAGTGGTATCTAACTTTTGACTAGAATCAAGATAGACTATAAGTGATTTATATGAAACTATGTGTTTTTGTTGCCGTGTGAACATAGTATTACATATTTTTTTCAACCTTCGTACAAGTGGCACTATTTACAAAAATCGATTGAAAATGTGTAAGTTTTGTAATCGAAAATAAAAAGTCGACAACTGAAAATTCGAGCAATGCAAACATCGATAATTTATTCACAATCCCAATATACATATTTAATACTTGCACGCCAATAATGCATTTTCCGCTATGCATTGGAGAAGTGGCAAAAATATGCGCTTGAAATAAATATTATAACGAAGTGAAGCGTCATGCACATCGCGCATGCGTTTATACATGAAACATGTCTGACTTCCATTTACTCATATTTAAGTAGTCAATATGTCTGACACACTTCCCCATTAACAATATATAAATTGAAAGAATTCGTTCAAGTATGTAAGTACCGAAATATGTACGTTTGAAAATAGTTAAAAAAGTTCAATATTTTTCGTTTGGCCTTTCCAGCGTGTTTCCCGCACAAATTCCTATCGCAAAACATGATTTATGTTTGTTTAAATTCAATAGAAAAGCAATGACAGGTCATGTTGGCTAAGTTTTTTGTTATTGTTGTTGCATTCGAAACTTATGACAACACACTGCATGGGAACACTGTAACTAGTGAGGCAAAACTTTCGGTTCAGAACTAGATTTATAGGGACAAATTACAACTAGTTTTACAGTAACAAGTCAAAAACCAGAAAATAATTAAAAAGGAATTTTGGATTTTATTTAAAAAAATTAATAAAAATATTCTTGTACCGATATTTTACAATAAAAAATATTTAATAGAGAAAGGATTAAAATAAACTATAATTTTCATGCTTTAAATACTAAATAGAAAAAAAAAATTGAAAATATCTATTTAAAATACTAACAAAATTTTTGCTAATCAAATAAATTATATGAACCAATACCACTGGGATACACCTACTAATACATCTATGGAATGCGCAAGTACTGTTCGTTCGCATATTTTCGACTCATAATCAACAGCTCCATCGACAAGTTTGTGCTCGTTAACACTAATTGACATTTGATGAGCTGTTTCCTTGTTGTGACTTATTTCGAAGTTGTTGCTTTTTGATGTCACAACGCTTACTCCAAACTTGAGTTTGTTTTTTTTTTGCTTATTGCCACAGCTTTGCTATGGTTTGTGAATAAAATACTTGATAGAGGATGACCTTGCAAAATATAAAAAATTTCTTTATACCACCAACCAACTAAATTTGTTTTCATAAGGGAACCCTGTTACTTTTAATTTTAGCTAAAATCTTTGTTTTCTATGACACTGATTGACCAACATTTTAAACGGCTGTTTGTTTTAAATTAAATTAATAAAGATTTCAATTAAACGCATATTCAGCAACGACTAAGACCTGAATGCATTCCTGTAGAGTGAATAATAGTGACCTTGCAACTAACGTACAGAACGTCTCCTCATAGATAAATTTAGGAATTGTCTAAAACTGTATAAAGCCCCCAGAAATAATGGACTACACACGAAACAGTTCAAACATATCGACATTGGCTTCAGTTATCATTTAAAAATGGCTGCCGTGCTTTGAGGCGCAATGACCAAAATCGCTAAGATGGTATAGGGCAAAAAATTATAATGGTGATGATGAGGTATAATAAAGAGTAGTTTAGTTTTGTACGCATACATATATGTGTTTGTATATATGTATGTATATACCTATATTATAATTTTGGTGTTTTTTGAGGACAAAAAGTTGCTCAGTGAACTTTTTGCTTTGGTGTTAATTGAGATAACCACAATGAGAACTAGATCAAGATTTCCAATTTTGTTTTTTTTTCAAGAGATTTAGTTACGGTGCTTGCGTCTAACCGCATCTTTTGCTAATGCCACGGTAATGTGAAACTGTAAACTTAAAACCGTTATAAAAAGTTGGCGCCAATTTAAGTTTGGAGCTTTTTGGGCCGATGTTAACTTTTAACTGTTTCCCACAAATCTCAATAATTCCATGTTAATTCGAAACCTTTATTTGCCAGGCTGTGTTTCGAACTCGGAATCTCAGTCATATAAGTCAATCATTTTACTATGCCACGACGGTCACTTTTAGTCCACATTTTAAAAAATGGTATTGCACTATTTCAGCTGCGCTTCACTAAATTCAAAGAAAAAACGTAGTTGCAACAAATTGTACTTGTTGTTTGTACGAAGGAAGCAAACTTTGAAACAAAAAACAAAAGAAAAACACAACCGCGAATGTCAGCATTACGCAAAGAGACGAGCGCGAGTACGCTGTGAATGCTATGTTGGCCTCCGTACGTTCAACAGCCAAAAGCAATTGCGAAAGTGATTTCGCAAAACTTTGAGCGCGTGCTCAGCCCCATACGCATGAGCAACGCATTAAGTCATAAACTTCAATTACAAATTTGCGTGAAGCTTGGAAAATCAATTTGATATCAATATACATATATGTAGTTCTTATGCATTATAGAGAAGCCAATAGAATTAGTAACACGTAAAACAAACAAAACCGATAAGCTGTCAATGCTTTTGAAAACGACGAAGATGCTACACATTAGAGTGCTACGTTATCCAAGCTAAAATAGTTGAATTTGAAAACTTTAGTGAAGCTATATTGTAAAACAAGATGAATTTGGTTAAGTTAAATCTTTTTTCCTAAAATAAATTGGATGGATGTGAGAAGGAATTAATGAGCTCTCTAAGCAAAGAGACAATTTTTGGAAGACAATATAATCAGAGTTATTGAGACTAATTACGATTACTTGAAGGTTATGACTAGAGCAGACCTTTTAAATACGAGTAATGATTAACAATTTTAATGATTATTAATAATATTGTCTCACCCTCAGAATTTTTTAATGATTAATTGTCACTAGCTATACCATATTAATGATTAATATTTAATTAAAATAAATGTATTAATTAATTAATAAAAAAATTCAATTGCATAATTCATGTAAATATTTCTGATTATAATGTCGTTTAATTATACTTTTGGTATGATTATTTGATTAATGTCAATTAATTTTGATTGATTTGATTTTAAATTGTATGCTTAATATGATAAATGTAGTTAAACTATTTTTTTAAATTTAATTTAATTACATAATTAACTTGCTTAATGTAATTAAATTTTTGTTTTTAATTAATTAATTTATTTCCAAAAATTTTATCAATTTAAATAAACATTAAACAAAGCAAGTACACAAGTATAAAAGTCAAAGTGCATTGCTTTCATACTTTTTATACTTACATCTAAAATTTTATTGTAAATGGTCAAATTTGAAAGTAATCAAATAATTAGACATAATTAAATAATTAAAAAAATCAAGTCTTTAAATTTAATTATTTAATTGCTTAATTATCGTTAATTGTTTGATTAGTTTTAATTATTTGATTAATTTTAGTTGATTGATTATTTTTAATTACCTTGATTGTTTTTAATTAAAAATAATGCACTTTTTTTTTAAAATTATATTTAATTATTTCTTTATTGGCAATAAATCATGATTATTTTTGATTAATTTTTTATTAATTGATAAATAACTTCTTATAAATAATAACAAAGTAAATTAATAATTAAATTTATAAAAGCCAAAGATATTAATCATTATTAATGTTAATGGGAATTTAAGAAGTCTGGACGACAGTAATCATTATCAATTGGAAAGTATGTGTGCACGTGAAGTTCGTTCCGATGACCGCAAAATGCAGGAAATATGAAAATTGGAGATGAAATCCCTGTCGGATTATTTTCTGATAATTTTTCAGATGGTAACAGGCAGAAATAGTCAAAAATAGTCACAAGTTACAGGAAATCACACTCATACTCGGTTCTTTGATTACGAAGAGTATAATAATTTGAGTAAATATGGTTCTTCTCAGTCAAAAATTGTTGGGACTACCAATGGTAAGTCTGTCAAACCATCAGCTGTTGCGCTTAGAAAGAAAATTTTAACAATTTTAGCTTTAAAAGGAAAAATTGGTTGATATTGATTAACCATCTTACATTTGTATTGTACATATTTCAAACTGACAGTCGTTTTTATCGATTAGCCGCCATATGCAAATGATCTAATGATCTGTCAAGTTACATTTTTGATCTGCCGCTCTCACCGCTCTCACATTTTTAGGTTTGTTTTGACAGTTTTACTAGTTTTAGTTAGAAAAATATGAGATTGGACCTCGTATAAGGTGTTTTTCTGGTGAGGCACTGCAATGTATGTGAGAGCATGCCGAAACAAGAAATATATTTGCATGGCAATTTCGAAAAGGCAAATAAATAGAATTTCTCTAATTTTCTTCGAAATCAAAATATTTTGGCTAATGAAAATACTACAAAAAAATTACGATAGCCAAATCTATACAATAGTTTTTTTCACTGTAGATATAAGTTTAAAATTATATATTTTCTGCATTGCAACAACGATGTTTTTGTTAAAACTGAGCTTAAATTGGCTGGAAACTTTTCCAATTTTCAATGCTTAAAACTGCCGAGTTTTTGCTAAAACCACGCATTAACAACAATTTGCCAAATTTATTCGGGCATTTGCATGCATAATGCAGTTTTAGTTGCCTTGAATGTCGTTATGCGGCTGAAATGTGCAATTTGTGATGCAAAATGTTGACAAAATTTTAAAAATCAACACCGCCTCCCCCACCCATTTTCATTAAACAGATATTACGCTGGAATTTCATTTACAAACATACGAACAATGGGACTGCATTTAGTGCTTGAACGTGCGTTGTTCTCTATTTTGCTCTACTAGCGGCAGCATCAAATGTTGGAAATTCTGTCAGAAAGCAAACGCTCCATTACCGGTTGCATGCTCGTTAATGCGGCGCTAACTTTTATTTAAACAAAAAAACAAAGAATTATGCAAAACAACGCTTCGCATGGCATAGATACCCATATCATGCACACACGTTAGCTGTAATCTTTTACAACCCAGTTGAAAAAGAGAATTGAGGAAGTGGAATTATTATCCAGCGTTTGTCAACTTTTATTTTTCTAAGTTTACTTCCAAAGCTTTCTTATTTTGTTCAAGCAAATAGAATCCATAGCAACAGTTTTTAGAATTTTTGTCTGTCTATCTGCATGTTTGATCGCGCATCACTCAAAAACTGCCGAATCAAATCGAATTGAACCTACGCCGTTGCATTACTGGACAATTATTTTAAAATTTAAGATATCTTCTATTTCGATAGCTCAGCTGCTTTCGGGGTTATCGACTTATATGTATGTGGTGCGTTTTTGCCCAAAATATGTTAGTATAATATGGGTATTAAAAGAAAGGTGCTAATGGGCGCTCCAATAAGCAATAAGTTTGATGTAAATGCCTCAATTGATCAGGGAGATACAATAATGAAGGAGCGAGTCTACTATAAGTTCTGAGGCGCACAAAAGTGTGGCCTAGTGCATAAAAGTAGCCCAGTTTGATGGCAAAAGATTGCGGCTAAATTGGCGGGTTAGCGTAATTGCATCGCACGCGTACGCACAATGAGCGGCCTGAGGGGCTGTCGGCAAGCACAAGCAATGCGCGTTGAATGCAATTTTGTGGCGTTCGTTGAGTACATTACGTTGTATGGTTTTAAATATGCAATAATTGTTGTTGTTTTTATTTACTTTTGCATTTATTTGTACAAATGCTTTGCTTTTGCTTTTCATGCTTTGAACAAACCAACAACAACAATACATTATAAATTAGTTATGAAAAGAAAAAATAAAGGAAAACCCAAAATCCCACAACTTTGGCTAAAATTAAGCATTTCTTCCTTGTGTTTGACGTAAGCTGTGGATATTTGTTGTTGTTGTTGCTGTTGTCAACGTCTCTATTCATAAGTGGATATGGTTTTCTTTAATTTTTTTACTTTCAATTTCTTTTGGTTTCGCTTACAAATGGAACTCTCTATTGCAAGTTTTTTTTTTTTTAATTTTTAATTTTATTTGCTAAAACTCATTTACAGCTTTTCCTTTAGAAAAGCTAGTTAAACATTTTAATTTTTATGAGCTAACTTCCAACTGTCATATGTTGTAATAATTTACGGGAAAACAACATTCACACACACATCTTTATGCTTGTTCAAATGCTTTATTTGCATTAATAGCCATTGTCGGAGTTTAAAGCTGTCCAAGTGTTTTTGCAGTTTTAGTTTCTTTACTTCCTTCAACTAGGTTCAAATCAAAAAGATACAGCACAAAGATCGCTGCCTTTTAATCGCCACTTTAAATGACTCATTGAGCTTTATTTCCCTAAAACATATCCGATTGGTTTAGGGTCAGTTTTTTCTTTACATGGCTTGACTTGTTAACACTTGTTTCAGTATGGAGAGACCAACTGTACCTATTTATACCCGATTAGGTACAATAGGAATAGGTATCTTTTTACCCAAGCGAATACTGTCGGAATTGTCTTTAAGTAATAAAATATAGTTGGAAATTTAATATTTTCTCTATTTAGGAATAACAAAACAAAAGACTTAGGAAGCGAACTTTATAATTGTTTATGGTAATCTAAGATTTCATACGAATTGAAATGTATACCATTTGAATTAAAGAAAATTGAAAGCAAGTTGCTTTTGGTACTAACAGTATGATGTGCGTTTAAGCCAATTCGGAGCAAGAATATATAATATCAAACTTTTAAATTTTTTTATTTTTGTAGGTTTATTTTGTTTCATAAAAATAAAATTATTTTAGCATACATTTTTTTAAAATTAGTAAGGATAGTTTTTTTTTAATTATTTTCTTCTTCTTCTTTAAATGGCCATCTAACCGCCTGAGCGATTTTGACCGTCCAACATAGCTCGCCAGTCATTTCTTCTTTGCGCCAACTGGCGCCAATTGGAGACCCCACGAGATCGCAGGTCGGTCTCCACTTGGTCCTTCCATCGGAGTGGTGGTCTTCCTCTTCCTCTGCTTCCACCGGCGGGTGCCGATAAGTATACCTTCTGGGCTGGAGCGTCTTCGTTCATTCGCACGACGTGGCCTAGCCAGCGAAGCCGCTGTGTTTTAATGCGCTGTACTATGTCGACGTCTGCGTAAAGCTCATACAACTCATCATTAAATCTTCTTCGGTACTCGCCGTCGCCAACGCGTAGAGGCCCATAAATCTTTCGCAGAACTTTTCTCTCGAATACTCCCAATGCAGCCTCGTCAGATGTTGTTAGTGTCCACGCCTCTGCACCATATAGCAGGACGGGAGCGATGAGTGACTTGTAGAGTGTGATTTTCGTGCGTCGAGAGAGGACTTTACTTTTCAATTGCCTACTCAGTCCAAAGTAGCATTTATTTGCAAGAGCAATTCTTCGTTGGATTTCTAGGCTGGCATTATTGTTGGAGTTTATGCTGGATCCAAGGTAAACGAAGTCCTTCACTATTTCGAACTTTTTGGTGCCAGCAGTGGCGTGGGTGCCAAGGCGCGAATGCGCTGACTCTTTGCTTGATGACAGCATGTACTTCGTTTTGCCTTCGTTCACCACCAAACCCATTTTTTCCGCTTCTTTTTCTAGTTTGGAGTACGCAGAGGTTACGGCACGGTTGTTAAGGCCGATAATGTCAATGTCGTCAGCATATGCTAACAGTTGCACGCTTTTATAGAATATTGTTCCAGCGCGGTTGAGTTCTGCAGATTGTATTATTTTCTCCAACATCAAATTAAAGAAATCGCACGATAGGGGGTCACCTTGTCTGAAACCTCGTTTAGTTTCAAACGGCTCGGAGAGGTCCTTCCCAATTCTGACTGAGCTGGTGGTGTTGCTCAATGTCATTTTGCAAAGCCGTATAAGTTTTGCGGGGAAACCAAATTCAGACATAGCGGCATATAGGCAGCTCCTTTTCGTGCTATCGAAAGCGGCTTTAAAATCAACAAAGAGGTGGTGTGTGTCGATTCTTTTCTCACGGGTTTTCTCCAGGATTTGACGTATTGTAAAAATCTGGTCGATGGTAGATTTTCCAGGTCTGAAGCCACACTGATAAGGTCCAATCAGTCTGTTCACGTCAGGCTTCAATCGTTCGCACAATACGCTTGACAAGACCTTATATGCGATATTCAAAAGGCTGATTCCGCGGTAGTTGGTGCAGTTTGCAGGATCACCTTTTTTGTGGATTGGGCAAAGAACACTTAGATTCCAATTATTTTACCAAAAAAAAAAATGTAATATTTCTTTTTTAATGAAAATTTAAAATTTATTTATAGTCATTTTAGATATATTTTTACAACAAATATTTAGAAGTAGTTACTTTCTTTTTTTTAACAAATATAAGAACAAAAAAAATATTGTTAAGACCTAAATAAAAGCAAAAAAATAATTAACAAAATAAAAAAATTCTTTTTACAAAAAAAAACAAAAATTATTTTCGGCTTTCTTTTCTGCGTAAAAGTTAAAAATTTAAATATTTATTTTTTTAATCAACACATAATTGTTTTTTTGATTATTACTTTTTTTTATCGAAAGTAAAATATTAATCGCCTTTTCAATTCTATTTTTTAGCAAATATAAAAACAATATCATTTTTTTAACAGTATAAGTTGCTGTTTCTGTTAACAAAAACACAAATAATAAGAAAAAAAAAATAAAAAATTCTTTCTCTGAATCTAAATTTTACGTTGTCAACAATTATCACAAATTAAAAAAAAAAATTGATTAATTTTAAGAACAAAATTTATTACTTTAAAACAAAAAAAGGCACTTTTTTACTGGTTTTAATTTATAAGCTATAATTTTTTTCTAATCATAATTTTAATAGAAAAAACTATTATTTTAGACCAAAAAACCGAACGAAAAAAAAAATTAGTATTTATTTTTTAATAATGTGGCACTTTACAAATTTCATATACATAATTAGTTAAATATTACTAATTAAATAAACCTCATAGTGGTTACAATTCCCGCTTTAAAATTATGGGCTCAGCATTTTTTTGTGATAGAACACTTTTATCTAATATGTCTTCAATTATTAAAAATTAAGTTTTATTTGATACATTATCTTTTTTCAATTTCATCAACAGTCCACATATTCTTCCTTTAGGTTTGGCTTACTTTATTAGTTTGATTTCAACAACCTCTCTCGCTTTCAACTAACCACTTCCTCATCAAAACACAATTTGTTATTTTGCGCTCGAAATTCAATTTCAAATACCACATTTATTCAACTCACTAATGTACACACATACTTACAAACATACATACATATGTGCATTATTACACGCTTTTAAGCATCCTTTCGCATATCCTTTTCATGCATTTTTAATTTTTTTTTTGTTTTTTTTTTTTTTGTTTTTACACTAACCAACGTTTTCGATGCCCATGCAAGTTGCACAGCTTTTATGTATTTATTGATGATCCAGAAAATTAAAAAAATTGTTTATTTCATTTATTTGTGAGCACAAGTTAAAACCGTTTTCAATAGTTGAATGTGAACTGCAGCTTTGAACGAGCGCATCTTGCATTTTTATACCAAAAAATTAAATTTATATTTTCTCAAGTTGCATTTTGTTATATTTCTCAGCGTTATAGCGGTTGTAACTATGGCACACACATACATACAAACATACATATCTACAGAGCGCTACATCATTGGCAACATCATGCCTCATATTCATTACATTTGTTGTTGTTGTTGTGTGAATTTTCAACTGTAATATATTAAGTTAAAGCGCATCTCCATTTTTTTCTCCTACTCAAAACTCATTTGAAATAAATCTATTACAATTTTATGTAATCTCCGAATTTATGTACTCTGTGCGTTGCTTTGCCAGGTAGATGTAACACTCTTTGAAAAATGTTATTGAAAATAAAAGTTCCAAACAATTGAGCTGTGCGCATGCGCATCATGCTCAGTTAAGTTAAAGAAATGCTAGCGCTCAGCGTTGCTAGCTCATTGCTTAATGTTGCACTCTCATTTTCATATTTTTTGTTGCTATGTTGTAAGAATTGTTTGTTATTTCGCTCTAGGCGTTTTGATTTGTATTAGGCCATGAAATTTGCTTCTCCACAAGCGGTCAGTTAAGATTTATGCACAGAAGGTTTTTGCTTTCATTAAACGATTACCTATAGCAATTTTAATGGGTAGCACATTTTTGAAACTTTTACTCAGTTCTGGTTAACTTATCAGGTACAAATTGATTATATATTTTGAGCCAAGTTTTATCACCACCACTGTATTCTGATTGAAGAAAATAATTGTCAGCACCAAGAAGGATGCCAAACTTGAAGTTGGACACCCAGAAAAATCTAATTGAAAATTGCCATCAATTCTATTGGCAGATTTTTGAGTGAACAAAAAGACTAACACTCAAAATTTCCTAGTTACATTTTGTGGCTTCCTCTACTCAAATATTATACTTTTCTGACATTAGCCTCTTATTTTTTTACTGTAAAAATTGTGAAACCAAATAAATTTACATTTCAAAAAACAGAAAAATTTTTTTTTTTTTCGAATAAATCTTAACCCATGGACCCTTAATTTCAAGACACACTTCATTTTCCAATTTCACATACAAGTTGAAGTTACACATGCAATTTTTTGTATTCGATTTTTATAACTAACGAACATTACATCGCATTAATTGAATTGAATGCTAGTGAGCTTCATGAAAATCTTCAAAATATAATAAATGATACCATGAAATTACATAATGCAACCTAATTAATTTTCAATAAATCAGTTGAGAGAAAAATTACATGATCAAAGTGCAACCAAAATGTGTTCATGGACTACCTCTAATTACACTAAAGTTTGCTTGATTATCTTTTCGAACAGTGAAACTGATTGCATCCAAAATCAAAACAATGTGCAGTGAAAACTAATGCTTTATTGTTAAATGGTATTAAATGGAAATACGCTGATCATTGCGTTGGATCAAAAAGGTGTTGTCGCAACTGAAACAAAAACAAAGATGTCGAGCATGTATGTTGCTAGCTATGTGCATATGTGTTAATTACGGAAGCCAATTTGTTTTGGTTTTTTAACAATATCGGGATTCAATACTCGTAGTTAGCCCCTTAAATTGAATATTCGCTGTATTAGGGTATATCATAGATAAATTAAAATAGAGTTTTATCTACTTAAACATGATTCTAAAATAAACATCATTAAATCATAGTCATTTAAAATACATTTCATGTATGAGGCGTAGCTTTAATTTTAAAATTACGAAAATGTCATTTTAAAATCAAGGTTTTTGTCTATGGTTGTTCGATATCACAACGCTTACTTCGAACTTGAGTTTGGCTTTTTTCGCTTTTTGTCACAGCTATGCTATGGATTGTGAATAAAATAATTGAAACAGGGTGACCTTGAAATTTCTTCATAGCATCAACCAACTTAATTTTTTTTCATAAGGGAACCCTGTTACATTTCATATATGTATCTAAAATCTTTGTTTAACATAACTATGATTGTTCAAAATTTGAAATGTCTTTTTAAGATTTTAAGTAAAAGGGGTGTTAAGCAACGACTATGAATATGGGCCACTGTATTGCCATGGTATCCCTTAAAACTTTGAAATAAAAGATTTTTGCTAGAAAACAAAAATATTTGAGGTATTTTTTTTAAATATTGCATTTTTTTTTTTCATTCCTACTATTAGCTTTTGAGGAACTTTTGTAGTGTAAAATGCTTACTTTCAACGGCAAAATTCGAAGCAAAGCTCGACCGCTCAGGTACTCTGCAGCCTTGAACCTATCAACACCAACCATTTTATCATTCATGCATGAAGAATGCTGAGTATTATAACATAACTAATTATATAAAATTGCATGCGTCTTAAAACCAAATAAGAAATTGAATTTATGAAAAGAGCTCTTATGAATATGACAGTATTTCCATTACTTCATCAACTTGCAAGCAAACATGAGCACAAGGATGACATTTTTTCTTTTTCTTTGCTTCTCTTTGATTTATTTTAGCTCGGAAAAATACATACTTTGCCAGCGAGGTAATTTTTTTTTTTTTTCATTTCAAAGCATCCTCAACAAGCTTCAAATGTTTGATATTTGCAGAAATGCGCTATCCGTTAGATAGGAGCAAAAAGGAAATAACGGTAAGTAACCGCTAAAATAATTTCATTTTTCCTTTTGTATTTGTAATAAATTGCTCTTTTCAAATGCTAACGTAAAAGTATGAAAAAGAATGATTGAAATTAATATTTGTTCTTTGTTGACGGTAGAATGGGACGACTCATGCCACCGATTACTGATGCTGATTCCAACCTGCATGACTACATACAATGGGGTTGTGGAGGCTCTGAGTAGCGAGCTAATAATAACTGTCTGCTTTGGAGCAATAATATTTTATTCAGCACTGCAATTTCTATATTGAATGTATGTACACGTGTAGGGGGGTATGTGTGCTTTGTTTGTGAGCAAGCGGCATGAATGAAAGTGGAAAATATTTGATACAAAACTTTATGGTTATGTCAGTAAGTAGGTATGAAAGGTGTGGCATAAAGTTGAATATTTCTTGCAAAGGTACAGTTTTTTATTGTTTAGAAGTCATATATTAAAGAGAATCATTATTGGGAGCGTGAATGTGGATTACCCATGGTTGTGGCTTTTTTCGCTTGTTACCACAGCTTTGATATGGTTTGTGAATAGAATAGTTAACACAGGGTGACCTTGCAAAACATAAACAATTCCTTCATAACACCAACCAACTTAATTTTATTTAATAAGGGGACTCTGTTACATATCATTTTAGCTAAAATCTTTGTTTAATATGACTACGATTGACCAATATTTTAAATGTCTTTTTAAGTTAAGTAAAGATTTTAATTCGAACGAGTACTAAGCAACGACTATGATTATGGAATATAGAATTTTTGAAGCAAAACTTTTAGAATTTTTCTATGGTTAGATAAGTAGAAAATTTGCAATTATTCAGACCAAATTTATCGGTTCAGTTTTTATTATAAAACAATAATGCCACTTAAAAAAAACAAAATTGATTAACAAAAAATATATAATTCCAATCCACCGCCTAAAAACCATGATTTTCCGGCTTGGCTTCCCTAACTAATAGTATGAGTGGATTTGCTTACAAGCTTCTAATTGCTGTTTAAGCTTTATTCGAATAATAATAATTTGCATTACAATTTTCTCTTTGTTTCATTGTTTGTTTAATTACTTTTTGTTTTATTTTTTTTTAGACAGCAAAAGTCAAGTGGAGCAATCGTTTTAGCAGCACCTCAAGAGCGTCCAAAAAGTGGGCCATTTGAGCCAAGATGCTACCAAAACAAATTGTTAACCAAATGTGAAAAGCATTAAGTTGTTGGTGGCAGTAAACAATAGACGGTGTGGCGTCAGGCGTTAAGCAAAAGTGTTACAAAATAACGTTAACAATTACGCCAAAAAATATTATGAGAAGGCACTAAGTACGCTGGGTAATAGCGCAATGAGTCGTGCATTCAAGTAGGCTGGCGGCGGTTTGGAGTGAGCAGAGGAAGTGTTGAAAGTGATTCACTTACAAACAACACGAAGAGCTACCACTAGTGAGGTTGGCAAGTAAGTACTTTTTTAAAAATAAAAAAAAACAACAACAACAACAACATAAAAATTATTTGTTAATGAACAATATAAAATATGTATATAGAGCTGAGTACCTACAAATAATTATAGATAAATGGTTATGATTACTTACTTACGATTATCAAATGTGTCCAATCAGTTGTTAAATACAAATTGTATTTTTACCTTTTGTATTATTGCTGTGCCGAAATAGGTATAATAATTAAATATGTACATAATTATAGTTCCATTAATATCTTTATTTTTATTTTAAGCTATTTTGAAATTGTTTTTATTCACTTCATAATTCATTTTGTGGGTTGGATGCAAAGTATTGCTAAAATCTCATAAAATCACGGTTTGTGTCTAGGGTTGTGCAATGTCCCAGCGCTTACTCCAAACTTGAGTTTGGCTCTTTTCGCGTATGCGCACAGCTATGTTGTGGTTTGTGAATAAAATAGTTAACACAGGGTGACCTTGCAAAACATAAACAATTCCTTCATAACACCAACCAACTTAATTTTCTTTATTAAAGGGACTCTGTTACCTATCATTTCAACTAAAATCTTAGATTTGATCTATGATTTAAGTTAAGTACAGAATTAAATTAAATTATTGAAAACTACCATAGACCAGCAAATTGGCCCCACCAATGAAAGCGGCTTGTGAAAGTGGACAGTTCAAAGCTTTGCTTGGATTTCGAACTAGAACTAGTGCTCAGCTACTACTGTGGTCACATGGTTTAACTCTACGTTAGTTCTCAGCTAGTCGAATTTTCTGCAGTGTTGTAAACACAACCAGACAAATAATAAATTTTTGCAGTCCTTGAAAAGAAATATACTCATGTGGATATGATAACTACGTAGGCGTGCATGTGTAGGCAGGCAAAGAAGGATAATCCGTTCAACGAATTTTTTGGTGGTGTTAACCAAATTCAATTAGCTTCAACCGCTTTTCATTTGGCGAAATTTTAGCCGCGCAAAAAGGCTACGGGTGTAATAAATTACTACATGTATCAGGCTTAAAACAAAAAATTAAAAAAAAAAAAAGCAACGAAATTCCAACACTACAGAATTCTCACTTTTGTTATTTGCTTTAAAATTTTCCACACTAAACCTTAAAGAGTTAAGCACTTCAATATTTTTTTATAAAAATTTCTATAATAGCCTCGCTAGGCCAAAAAAGTAGCTATTCGATGATTCTTCTACTGAACTTGAATATAGAAATTATTTAATTACGACAATGAACAGTTCAGAATCTATACTTTCGAATATTTGAAATGCATAAACAAAATATTTTTATGTTAAAATTAACTGTAAAGTTAGTTGTTGGCCTTCAACTTATTCTTATTTAGTTACAATGACAATATTGGCTTAGCAATGAACTTCACCTCGAAGTTGATATTGAGTTAATTTACGTTTTACGCATAGTTTTGTATGTATTCGCATCCCCAATTGGTGTAACAACAAATTACATTTTAAACATTTATTTTTTTTATACTTAAATATAGAAAACTAAATGCAGCAGATGCGCACCATTATGCATATTGTTGTTGTATAAATATATCGATTGAAGTAGCGAATGTCATATGATCTATAAACAATTAATTTTAATAGCCACAACAACAACATGACTATTAACCAACACTTGGCAGCTGGTGATTGCTGCTTATCTTCAATTTCATCTGAATCATCGTCACCTGTGAATAATCAAAATTTATTGAGATTTTTATGTAAATGTTATGAAATAAGAGTCTGAGTAAAGGTGGGAAAGCTGGTTCTGGTATTCCAACATTCGATTCGAATTTCGTTACTCGATTTGTTGAACATTTATTATTTGATAGTGAAAAAAATTTCTTTGCTTGTAAATTTTTAAAGGTTCGACAATTTGTTGATTATTTGCAAAAACCAATAATTTGCGTGCTTTATGTATTGGACTTTCTCAAGAATAATTGGTTATCGGCTTACTTCATGTTGTGAAGCACCACCAAAACACGTATTAAGTGTCCATAATTGTACTATGGAAATTATGTTTGGTTGTAAATGACCCTGAATTAAGGCAGCCAAATTGTCCACTAAAAGTACTTGACGTCATATCGACTAATGCAGTGCGATTTATGACACGCATATTTCGGTACGACGCACATTCGATCTGACAGGTGAATACATAACTGAGAATTAACATTAGGGTGTGACTTATTTTGCAACTTAATATTAGCTTATTCGAAGTTGAAAATTTTGTTTTGCTCATTTCAAACATTAAGCTACTTTTGGTGGCAGGTAACTGGTGTGTCCTTCCAGGGATGGAAATTTTCCCTAAAGGGGTACTCTGTCACTAAATCAGTACCATCAAACACATTTGTTACGGTCATCAATTATTTAAGACATATTTATGAAAACAAATACATAGCAGACAAATGTAATGCTTTTATTCTTATAAATATTTAATTAAAAACTTGGAAATCACAAAGCTAATATTTGCTGGATTTCTTTCTTTTTATGTTTGAATAAACTGAAAGCTTTGCTTTGTTAATTGTTTGACAAATGTTAATGGATTCATTTGTAAATCTGTGCAAGGTCATACCAATGTGTCGTACGTTGAACTGACGGGGAAAACGGCTAACCTATTTTATTTATGAATATAAGCGCTGGAAAAGTTTGAAGTGGTTTTTGGCATTTTAGTATTATATTACATAATCGACTTTTGATATCCCTTCGGATTTGTAAAAGGAAGGCAGGAGGGGTGGATTTGTGAAATATAATAATGAAATTTAATTATTTTCTTCTTTCATCTTCATTGTTTCTAAAATTTATTTTCTGTTTAAAATGGCAACCTAAGATTGGTAGTTTAGCTTATTTCGTTTAATTTAATTTAGTTTTATTTCATTTTACTTTATTTTATTTTATTTTATTTTATTTTATTTTATTTTATTTTATTTTATTTTATTTTACTTTATTTTATTTTATTTTATTTTATTTTATTTTATTTTATTTTATTTTATTTTATTTTATTTTATTTTATTTTATTTTATTTTATTTTATTTTATTTTATTTTATTTTATTTTATTTTATTTTATTTTATTTTATTTTATTTTATTTTATTTTATTTTATTTTATTTTATTTTATTTTATTTTGTTTTATTTTATTTTATTTTATTTTATTTTATTTTATTTTATTTTAAAAAGCGTTTTTCCTAATTGTGACATTTTTAAATTCACACGAAATTAAACCTTTCTATGCTTATCGCCCACATCGCCAGCCCCAATGTATTAATCACTTTTAAGAGTCTCATCAATAAATAGGAAATGGACAAGGTATTTACTGACACGCAATACAAACGAAAATCTCTGCTAAGCTGAATTTGCCTGCGTTTAAGCCAAAAGTGATTAAATTGCTGGACATGTGGTGAAAGTTAAGTGTGGGGTATATGTATATTCTTACCAGCTCGGAAATCGTGTGGGCGGTAAATAACTTTAGTATGTATATAGATAAATTAATTTTGCTGTTTTACGGAATAAGTCTTTGTGGATAGTTCTTTAATACAAACATATAACTACTAACTCTCTGTTTACTACTTGAAAAAAGTCAAACCAAAATTATTTTTTATATCAGTAAGAAATTTAGGAAACGATTTGGTAATAATTAGAGAAATACTAAGGCTTAGAAACCCTACACATTGGATTTGCATGTGCAATTTGAGTCTCCAAATACGGCCTTTCCTTATTATAAATATGTGATAAGGAATTTTTTCCATGGAAAGAGTGTTTTTAAAAAAAATGTGAGATAGTTTTTAGTCTTTTCTAAAAATAATTTTTTTTTTATATTGTTCAATCGCCATTCATTTCTTTCATTTACATTGCTTGCTAATGCAATTTGCAACCAGCTTATGAAATATTCCAAATATACGTATAGTCTGTTTTTCAATCCCATATCTGAGAGCCACAAGTGCTAACCTTCAATGAATGCATACGAGGTGTGACAGGTGTCTCACATTTTACAAACATGAGGAGCGCATTTTGGTTATAACTTTGACCCCAAAAAAGCTTTTAGACTACGAATACGAGTGTTGTCGGTAAGTTCCATGGTCTATTTGAGAATCTCCCTTTTAGGGACTATGTATGCAATTATTTGGAAGATTGGACTTTTCTGTAGAGGATGATATTGGTTACTACATTTTCTACTCAAGGACTTTTCCACATGAAGAAATCAACCAATTAAAGCAGTGTATCTTTAACTGTGGTTTCATGAATGGTTTTTGAAAATGAATAATGAAAAAAATCAGCTTTCCCCTCCAAAATGTGTGGTGAATAAGATATGCAGCGCGGCTCATAAAATTGTTTTGAGGAGAAAATGAGCTTAATGAAGTTTCCATTGCTATCACTCAATGCAGTGCTTTGCTCTATTCAAAACCAACAACAGCTGATAAATGATTACAATGGAAGTTTAAAATGACACAGCGCAGTTGGCGTACACTTTTCGATGAGTTTCTTTCCAACGCAGAAATTTCGCTCAAACCATACGCTCAATATTCATGCACATTTCCAACGAGAGTGCGTTAGTTGTCTGCCTTCCAATGCTGGAAATGAGCAAAAACGATGACAAGCAATTTCACTTGAAAGTTGTGCGCTCAAATTCGAAATGACAAAGACGAAGGAAAAAACAAGACAGCCCCAAAAACGGCGCACAGCTGAGCGCCAAAGGACGAAATGGGGTTTATGCGCGCCGACGGTGTCATCAATCCAAATAACAGCTCCGCCTATTTTCCTAGCAACACAAACACAATGTCACAACACATTTGTGTGTCAATGTCCTTGTGTAGGTGCTTTGCTTATTTTATTGTTGTACTGGCCATAGACCACTCCCACGCAGCCATGTTTGCATGAAAATATTGAAAATTGCTCAATTTTTGTCGAGTTCCTTTCACTTCGTCCAAGTGTAGGTTTGGCATTGTTGCCATAGATGGATGAGTGGGAGGGATGGAGGGAGTAGCATTTGCCAGACGGTCGATATTTTTGAGTATACACTTGTCTTTTGGTCTTTCGAACCTTTTATTTTAGTAACTTTGTGGGTTGTGCTTTTTCAGTGTTTGGTTATAAAACATTTGTGGCAGGATATATTTGAGGCGAAGGAACAAAATGAAATTTGTTGAAACATGTCCTACAAGCGCAAACATAACAATTCAAAGGTAATAAATTTAGGTTACATCCATTGGCATTGTTGTCGCCGTCGTCATAGTTCAACTTACATACATGCTTACATCTAAATGGATGTATGGGAGTTTATACATACATACACGCTCGTACATATATTGTCTGCTGGGAGGAAGTGGTCTGATTGTATGCGTTTGAGCGGAAGGTGTTGTATGTGAGTGAGTGCCATTGCCAAGTAACTGTGGTAAAAGTAAAAAAAAAGTACAAATAATTCAACACTTTCATGGAGTTGTTGTTGTTGTTACTGACATGTTTCATATACCGCGAGCCATTCATTCGTTATGTTTGCTGAGGGCTGTGCGTAGGCGACGCCGGCGAGGCATTGAAAACTCTTAGCTCTGATTATGTACTTAATTCCGTGCGATGAAACACCAAATAATTTAGAAAAAATACTAGTTTATGACTATAACTTTATAACTCACTTTAAACTACACCAAAAAGGTTCAGTTTTATGTGAAAAAAAATTTGTGATAAATGCTGGAGTGCTCATAGTTGGAGGAATCACAGCATAATTATTTTTTTTAACTTTGTTGTTTCCAACCAAAAAGCAAAGAACACGAAATAACAAGAGGAACCTACGCCAATTATCCCATGCTATAAACTAACGGGTAAGTTACTCACCATGCTGCACTTTTCTCAACGCGTTGTGAACTTCTTACCCATGAATTAAAATCGTTTGATAACTCGCATTATTTCCTTTTCTTATTCGATGCTCTTTGGTCAGAGCTAGAACCTGTGATCTCTCCTCTATTCACCTTGCTCGAAGTGATTTGAGTGTTGTTTTCACCTAAAAATTACAACTAAATTTGAGCTAGAAGTATTCTATCCTATTTTGAACTAGTTTGTGACTGGTATCGTATGCCCTTAATCTGACAAATGACAACTCGTAGGGCATTGCCATTTTGAAATTATCAGTCGTTTATAGAAAAAATTTGTTCAAAATAGGTTTCAAGTAGCTCGCAACTAGTTCATTAAACTGCAAGGTTGAGGTATGTATATTTGTGTGCACACTGCCGATCATCTGAATAGGCTCACTGATATTTTTAGCTTAAAAAATTGTAAAAACAAAAAAAAAAAATAAAAACAAATTTTTTGACTAGTTTTCTGTCGAATAACAGGCGGCATTTTTAAAATAAAATTATTTTTTTTGAAAAAGCGACTAATTAGGTAGATACTTGGGTCATCAAAATGTTGAACCTGTTCAGATGAACGGCAGTGTATGTAAAAAGTGATTTTGTAATGTACATATACATATGTACATACATAAATATATACAAAGACTCTTACATATGTACATAGTATATACTCATTACGCATAATATTTCATGCCACAGCTGTAAGTAATATGAGAGAAGGTCATCAAAATGTCGAAAGTTGCATTTCGAAATTAACTTAGACCTTATTCTAGTAGTGCAATGTGTTCTTGTATGCTTTTACATTAGGGACGAAATCCCGTTTTTCTATGGTCCCGGAACTTTCGGAATCGTAAAGTTTTTACATACAACGGAATATGTGTGATCTATTTATAAATTATATGTATGTAAATTTCGTTACTTGAAGTAAAGAATCTGTGGATCTACCGCACCCGAAAGTTTTCCATTTTTTTTATTCAAAATTTGTGATTTTCTATTTAAATATGCCATCTTCTTTTGGGTTTAATTTCTGTTTGTAAAATCAGTTTCCAAACATCTAGGGATTACAAATTCAAAAAAAAAAAAAAAAAAATTTTAGAAATGTTATGCATGCCTAAATATATACTAGAGATGTCACGAATATTATTATCTTCATCCGAACGTACATTCGACGCAACGACTTTCTTTATCAACGGGGTTTTCAAGGACTCAAGAATATTGACCATTTTAGTTTTCATAATAAAACGATTTATAAAGCTCTTTTGATTCCATAAGAGGCTGGTTGGGATATATAATTTGAATTCGTGTAGCATACTTAATGAGGTAGAAAGTGGACCTTTCTGAAATTAGCTGCACAAAAAACTACGCAAAATCCTAACTAAGCAATATCACGCCATAACCGAAATTATATTTAACATTTTCCGAAACGATAAAAAAATACATATACCCATTTTCTTCCACGCATAAATATATTTGCCTGCAAATCGAAATATGCTTATGTACATACATATGTACCATTATTTAAGCCCTTTGTACTGCCATTGATGACTTCCATTTTGGTTGCTTCAAAATTACAGCAACCATTTTGCGCTTAAGTCTTGAGCCCATTTTTTGTTTATTCGTATGTCGAGTCGCCTACAAATTTACGCCCTACATAAACACTCATACATACATACATACATACATATGTACGTGTGCATGTAACATAACAAAAGCATTTTCCAAAGGGCAATCGTTATGAATTCCACCACTCAAGTGTTCATTTTAGTGAAAGCTTTTATTGTTGTGTGTGTGTGTGTGTGCATTTATCAATTTGGTAGGAGACTTGTGTTTAATATATACTTTTAAATGTTTGTATGTTGGAATGTAGGATTATGTTCAGAGCTAAAGATTGAAAACGATTGTAGTAGATATGCTATGTTTCTAGAAACATTTAGAAATGTTCTAACACTACGCGCCAAAGTGGCGGATATTAATTTTTATTGGACTGGCGGAGACAGAAAGGTTTTATGGTCGTGGAAGAAATCGAGTTATCGAAATAAGGGAATCTTACATATTGAGTTAGGCATCTAGTAATCAAACGCGATTTTTGAGCGATGCTCCTCCAAACATATAGAACCGCAAGTAACAAATAAAACAAGATTTAGTTGACCCAGACGTGTTAAATAATGATTACTAGTCCTACTGATTACCGATTTGATTGATTACTTTTAATAATAACCCATGTAATGATTGATTTTCATGGCATATTTATTTTTAATGTTTATTTTCCAATTAGTTAAAAAATGATCAAAAGAAAAAGATAAAAAATAATAACGATTATTAAAAAAAATTAAAAATTTCTCGCGAATATTAAAAAAAAAAATATATAAAAATAATAAAAATCAATTTCTTTCAAGAATATTTAAAATATAAATAAATATCATCATTTCTCACGAATATTAAAAAAAATCAGTGCTAATAAAAAAACCAAAAATATAAAATGTAATAAAAAGATAAAAAAACTCATCATTTCCCATGATTATTAAAAAAAAAACAGAGTGAACAAAACAAAATAAAATAAAATAATAAATAAATAAAATAAAAAATAATGATCTCTCAAGATGATTCCAAAAACTTAAAATTAATAAAAAATTTTTTTTAAAAAATCATAATTTTTCACGTTTAGATATTAAAAAAAATCAAAGGTAATTAAAAGCAAGAAAAGAAAGGTATTTTATTTATTAATTCTTTTCCTTAGCAATCATAAAAGATCATGTTTTTTTTTAATTCTTTTTTATCGTTATCAATTTATAACTACTTGTTCCTGGAAACAGTTGAAATAATCATTACCACCGTCAAATCAAATAATTACTAATCAAATTAAGGTCTGAGTGTAACACTAATTTAAAAAAATATTGTGCTCTTTAACTTCTCCAATATGCTTATGAAATGTGTAATGTGCTCTGATTATTGCACCCATGCCTCATATCCTGTGCCTCGTATCCTGTAACTAAGCCACCACTGACTTTGATTATATATTTATGTATATGAGAGCATAATTTTAGGAGCTTTCGTTTGTACAATTTCTGCTACGATTCACTTCGACCTACACTACTATTTTGTTCTACGGTGGTGCTAGCAATGGTTAGGTCTTACCGTCCATTGTCATTAGCAACTGTATTTATTTCGAAATTTATATTGCTGCCATTAAGAGAATCATAATGTAAGTGTCTTGAATGGTGGAAAAGTTTTGGAAACTTGTACCATCTTTTTAGTTTACTACCCAGTTCTGTTAGGGTCTCGCTGACCGTACTTCTTTTATCATTAACTTGTAACAACAAAGTTTTAGCAAAAGTTTTCACTGTGTCCGTGAATCTTTATGTATGTATGTAGCAAAACATAATTATGCTTGACGGTTTGTTAGTTGAAAGTTTGTGTTTGAAATTTTTTGTACATAATAAATGTCATGCGATAAATTAATTTTGAAAGTTCATAAACGAAAGTGAGCAAACTTAAAAGACAAACAAGTATAAGTAAGTATTACGTTAATTTGTTATTGTTTTAATTTTTGTTAATACTTTATGTTTAAAGTCACTTTACTAATCACTCAACTTTGTTACTAAAATAACTTTCGTGAAATCATTCATAGAAAAGATAGAAGAGTTTGGAACGGTAAATGGATTCATATGAAAAATCAACGGTTTCACAATTTTGCCAAAGGGTTTAGAAGACAAAAAATTTAACTAAACTATTCACAATAAAGCGTTCTATTCGTAAGCTCGTTATCGGCTTAACTTATAAATTTTATAGTGCCTACATTTAGGCGTTTTGTGTTACTTATCCCAACTCTGGTAAATTATAAATTTTAAATTTTAAAAATGGAGTTGAACGTTCTAAAAACAATACGCAAATTTAATAAGTTTCGGAACTGTATTTTTCACTGAAAAAAAAATACTTGAAACAAGTTTACATACTTTAATAATTTTCACATACATATACAATAAACATAAAAGTGATCTATGTAGCTCTACGGTAAAAATTTTCTTGTCATGTCCTCAGCCTATTTCAGTGTAAACTTATCGTATTTCCCTACAAATTTCACTACATTCTTTCCACAAATATAAATTTTGTATTTTAACTAAATTTTGTATTTTTATTAAATAAATAAATAAAATAAATTTTGTCTGTCATTTGGTGAGAAGCAAACAGCTCTTTCATTTCTACTCATAATACAAATATTTCGCATAATTTAATATGCTTGAGTTATGCGAAATGTCATACTAGCATTTTTCAAAGTGACAAGTGACAGTTATAAAATTGTCTGCAGCAGTGAAATTGGTGCTTCACTGCGTCAAATATTGTTACGTATACGACGTGTGCGACACTGAGTTTGTACGAAGGAGGCACACTTTGATGCTTATGTTCTGTTTTGAAGCAAACCACTTAGCTAATAATAAATTAGTTAATCATTAAATTTCATAACTCAAGTGTTTCCAAAAAAAAAATATAATTTTATCTTTCCATAGTAGTGAGTTTCAAATGCTTTCCAAAGAAAGCCAACTTAACTTGGCCTAAACACATTGTGTTGGAATAATTTTCTCGAAATTTAAATAAGGAAAAATTTGATTTTATTAACACGAAATTCTCGCTAGGAAAACTAAGCAATAAACGATGGTTACAGATATAAATCTCATGCACAGATACTTCAGTAAAAGCTTTTTAAAATATATGGTCCCGAAGTGGGCCGCACCCCACCCTTTGTATAACTGCCATGAAAATCCTTTTTGCGAAGATTTGTGTAACTTTAATCAAGTTATAAAGAAAATAGTTTGAACTCTCTTAAACTTTATAAATAAATTCTGTATACTGTACTAGCTACGTACATATCTATGAAAGTAAAAATGTGTATGTATGCATGCATAAAACGGTACCAATTTACCTGCATCGTTAACAAATGGGCATATCTCGGTAGCCAAAAAGCATAAATTAACGTGAATTTTAAATATTTTTTTTTGTCTCTTTCTGACAATTTTCTCGCTAAACCAATTGAGCGTTTAAAAGTTCTTAGAAAAATAAAAAGTTGCAAATTACTTTTGTGTGTACATATGTATGCTTGTGAACCCAAGTCGGAACGATGGCAGAATACAAATAAAAAATTGGAAAACGACATAAGCCAACCAATAAATTATGCAATCGGGTTCAGCGCACAGTAAGACTTTGGCAGAAGCGGAAATTTGATTTCAAATACAATGACATATACTCTGACAGGTAACAACGAAAAGCGCTTATACTCATACTAACATAAAGTAAGAAATATTTATATGTATGTACATATGTGTTATTACATACATACTTGTCTTCGCAGCACAATGCACGAGTTCATTGTTCAAGGACGTGAAAAAATTGAGAAAACGGCATGAAAGAAGGACTATCGAAATGCGATGTACATATGTTGGTGTGTATGTATGTGTACAGCTAATTCACATTGACGTATCACAGCAGAGAAGTAGGAAATAGTGTGCTAAATTGCTGCTTCAGAATTTGTTCTAGAGTAAAAAAATAAGAATTAGTCCTATATTGAATAGATTTTCACGAGTTCAAAAAAAAAACCAATAATAAAAAAAAAATTTTAAGTAAAAACTTTTAGTTTATATTTTAAAAATAAATGATGCCAATCTGTCATGAATAATCGATAGAAATTATCGATAACTTAAATATATAAAATTTCGTGATCTTGATGCTGAACTCGGATCTATTTCGATAAATTACTTTACTCGATACCTTAAGCGCTTACTTAGATATCAGTAAAAATAAGACTGGTTCCAAATGCTTTAGGCACACACCAGTTCGGAGCTAGAGTTTATCACTACAGGGAAATGATGAAACTACATTGCTCGGCGTGGCAAATGAGCCACGAAAATGTACACGCAATGGTTGACGCAATCAATTTTGGTACCAAAAAACTTTTTTTTATAAGATATTGAAAAAAAAAAAAAATTAAACAAAAATTTCTTGTTATATATTTTTGCGCTGTAATCACTATTTGTGTACGACAAAGTAATTACTTACTAAATGGTAAATAAAAAATCTGGCACATCATCAATCACATATTAAACTCACTTGTCAGCCTGAGACCTACTAAATATCTGCCCGAAACTCTTCCATTTGAAATTTTTTTTTTATAAATACACCAAGAAAAGTTTCGCCAATTCACATTCGCTTGTGAAAAACAAAATTGGCGAAGAGGAATTTCGAATTTTCGAAATCAGCTGTTCTGCTATTTGACATTTTATTTTGGCGCTCCTTTCTGTGATTGGTGCATGACAAATATTAGAATTTTTGATAAAATTAACGACTTTAAATTAAATAAATTAATAATAAAAAGGCAAAATATAGCCATTCGAATGATAGCAGAAGAAGAACCCAAAAATTCTATAGTACAGAAACCTCAACAAAGGTCTATATTAAGAATGCCAACAAATGTCCAACGACGTCATTAATAAAACTATTTCACAGATTTTTAATCGATCAACTCGACAAACAAAAGTGGACTTGTATACTTTTATACAAAAAACTCATTTAACTTGAAATAAAACGAAAAAAATATATCACAAACCCTGAAGTAGAACAAAAGTTTGAGTTCTGGGAACAATTTTCTCAGTCACAATCACAATTTTGATTTGCATAAGTGGATAGCTATGCAAATATCAGTACTCTGAATATTTGAATAATTTTTATTTACCTGTGCACAATATACATATGTATGTATATCTACAGCCTTGTGCATAAATAAATACACACCTGAATCCGAAATAAGCAAATATTTATTTTGTGCTAAAAATAAAAAGATTACACAAGTAAGTCCAACACACACTTTTATATTGTTGCAAGTACTGAAGGGGAGGCGTTGGCGCCCATTCAAACCACTACGACCACACAGCACAGCGAGCTCACTCTTGGTAGGTAGACATGCTGGCATATCAGGCGTTAACTACCTGCCACGAAACCTTCAACCCTATACGAATTGAACGGGTAAAGGGGGCTCGCTCAACGCCAAATCGAAAGAACTCTAATTTGTTGAAAATCGATTTTTCGTGAATTTAAATGTTTTTTTTTTTATTTAATCGAATGCTACAATAACAATTTTGGTATGCTATATTTGTAACTGCAATGGTAATGGGTACGAGTGTATGCTATACACATAGCTATCCTATTGGGGAAATAACTAGTTATGGACGGGTGTGCTGCTAGATTCGAATCTCACGGTAGATAAAAACCTTTGAAAATTTATATTGTGGCAGCATCGAAACATCCTTTCTTCCTAAAGGCCGTTTTTGCGCCTCATTTCCCAACTCGATAAATAGTATTCTGTTCGCCTAACAAAGTTGTTTGGAGTTGGAAGCTACACAAAAAAATAATGATAAAAACAGAAAAACAGTTTAAAAGGAAATCTACAATTTTGAAAAAAAAAAAAAAATTTAAGATTGTCAGTTTATTTACCGACCAAGCTAAACTGCATCTCAGAGCTTATAATAGACTGAGTTCGATTGCAAGTATTACATTTCATCAACTTTAATCACATCGCTTCTCGCAGAACTCATTACCACCTTTTCTTTAGTATTGTGTATAACACATTTTGGGTCAGTCTGGCCCCCATATTGGTCGATAATGCCGTAACCGTGTGAGTTATCGAAATAAAGAATATACCCTATTTTAGGTTGAACTTCTAGTGTTGAAACGGCGAAAGTCCCATTCAATTCTAGTCTGCAGTTTTTGTGTGATGCGCGTTTAAACTTAGAGACAAACCGACCACAATTCGAAAAGCTGTTGCTTTGGATTCCATTTTCTTGATAATGAGCATTCTTAATAACTTCTCTTGAATAGCTGAAATGTAAACACATCGGTTAGTTTTATTTTATTAAGATAGGTATGTACATACATATGTGGATAAAGGACCATTTAACATGCTGTGAATGTAAAATTTCGAACTTAATTTTCGAACTTGACACAGGTATTTTTTTCTAATTATAATTATGGAAGTCTTAAAATATCATTGATTTTCTTGTGTTTCGATAGACATTCTTTAGAGATCACGAAACACTATCACTTCTGTGAAAATAAGAGTGCGAACTTTATTTCGAACTTCCCATTGATTGATAATTTTAAAATTTTTTATCGAACTTCGTACTCATTGCGTAATTGATGATAGTCTGTCAAAGACTTACGCGTTGTACCATTAATTCACCTTAATTGGTACTAACTTACTTTGAAGTAGTTTGCAACTAGTTGCTTGGACTGCAAGGACGCAATGCAACCACTCAAATAATTTTCGTTGTTACTGTAATTTAAAGCGAACAAAAATCATCAGAAATGTGTTCGAATGCTTCGGTATGAAACGTCAAATGCCGAAAGGCGAGCTGTACTCGAACTACATACTTCACATTTTACCTTTATAAAGCAAGACAAACCGCCTCCTCTACAATGCCCTACGCCCTCTTTTTGGTATTTGCGCTTACTTTGCCTGCTCTACAACACAAATTTACTCTGAGTTAATTTCTTTCATATT
Organism: Sphenella marginata; assembly: GCA_951509765.1. NCBI lineage: Eukaryota > Metazoa > Arthropoda > Insecta > Diptera > Tephritidae > Sphenella > Sphenella marginata. Next base: position 121,416,267 of record OX608079.1, on the reverse strand, counting down.
CCTTTGTTATTTTAGTGAACGGTTTTTTTTTTGTTTTACAGTTGCCATGTCTTTTGTTAGCTAAGATTCAGGGGCAAGGTGGTGGTGGTGACTGATGATTGCTTGTGTTACGGTTACTTGGCGGTGTTGTGGTTGTTATTGTTGTGAAGGCGCTGTGAAAATTTTCGTTCTCATTTGGTAGAAATATAACCACCCCCCGATACATATACATACATACATACATACAAACATGTATAGATATAAATACATATGTAAATATTTCTTTTCATGCTGCTACTTTGGTTGAGAAACAGATGCTCAAGTATCATGTCTCGTTGTGGTTCACTAACAAGAAAATTATAATTGAAAATAAATAGAGTATAATTGACTTTGAGACGATGCACATACATACAAACATACATTTCCCAAGGCAAAAACTGTTAATGATTTCATGCTTGTGTTTTAAAAATTTTTGGCCTGGCGGGATGCTCTGGCATCCTTCAACTTTAATCAAATTTTGTGTTGCTCTCAAGATGGGTCACCACAGAACGCACAGCTTCTTCTATTTACAAGATCGTGAATAAAGTTTTAATGCAGAAATGAGCAATTATTGTGGCGAATTAGCGTTGTCGCTTAGCTCAAGTCATTTTTGCGAATTGTGATTTGGAGGAGAAAATTTCATAACGGAGTATGGAGTAGATGGTGCTGGTGTCGTTTTTTTTAGGCGCATTTAAATTGTTTTTGTATTACCCAGGAACCGCGAGTTATATTCTGTTTTAAATAAAATTGAAAGGAAAGTTCTTTCTGGAAGTAAAATTTTATTCGGATAAAAATAATCGATCGAGTAATCAATCCTCATTAGCAAAAATGTTATCTCTACCTAGATATTCCTAAGGACAGAATAACAGTCCTTTTCAGTAGCTTAAAAACGCTGATCTAAATTAAATAAATTTTGTATCAGTGAAAGAGGATTGCAACAATTTGAGATTACAATATTTAAAACAAGGTTGCCACAATTTTCTTTTATATATATTTTTTTTTTATTTTAGAAATTTTCTTGTGGTCGAAATAAATGTCCTTTGTCAAATACCCACTCACTTAAATCAATTTGGACTGAAGTCCCTTTCAAAAGACAGTATTAAAACTAGGGTTGCCATGTTTTTTTCGCATTTTTATTCAGTTTTTTGCCTAAAATCGAATTGGTTTCATACTCATATGAGCTGTTCTTTTATATAAAGTAAGTAACTGAAAAAAACTTTGGAGAGCAAGATAGATTGAAAACGAGCTTGAGATTGAGATTGTGAGAGAAGTTAAAGAGGAAGTGACAGTGCGGAGAAGTTGACAAATTTAAGTGGGAAATACTATAGGGCAAGTCCACCGGGCCAGGTAGTATATTATAAAAAACGTCAAGAGTGGAGAATATTCCTGATAGATCCCGATGTCTGAGCTCAATGGATAAACTACTTGGATTTAAGTAAAATATAAAAATAAGCTAAGATTAGAAGCTTTTATGCGTTGTTGAGATGAAAAAATTGAAAACAACGCTGGAAAAGAATGCTTTTGGACTATATCAGATACGTCCGAATTTCCGGTATTCTTGCAGCCTATCCGACGAAGTGTTGACAGACAACTTATTTTTTGTTGTGTTTTCTCAAGGTCTACAAGTGTTTGGGTGCTCTTCGCCTCAGAAAAATTTATATACTAGGAAAAAAAATTTCTCGATTAATGAGACTCTTTTGCTTTGCGATGATCGAAGAGTGCAAAACTTGTTATTGGAATAATCGGCCAACCGTATAATCGATTGAGTTTCGCAGCTGAAATGCATAACGGACAACAGTTCCACATTTGTGTTTGCTGTAATATTTAAAATTCATGGGCCGCTACAAGCTCATCACTCCTCATCTGCCAACAACAAACAAGAAACCCAAAACGTAGGTGTGCATTTTAATTTCATGGATCAATAAGAGTACTCGCAATGATATTTATGTACATATGTATGTATGTGTGTGCTTATATGTGTTTACATATACATGCAAATATGTAGTTTTTATGGCAAACCGCGATGGGCTTTTCCTCGAACTCCCACACATTTGTTTAATACAAATTTTACATAAAGCACAAAACATTAAAAAAAACCAAAAAAATGAGTTGGATATTAATTTTCTATTGTATTGTAACAATTATTGTAAATAAGCAAAGCAAAGATATGCACAACTTCTCTTCCAACCATTCGGGCAACGGGGTGACTGAGCTAGCAAGCATGTATGTATGACCCAGGTTAACCCCAAATGGCTTTTGCAGAGAATGCACATCTAATGAAATATTTTTACGAGTGGTTTGGTATAAACTGGTTTTAATTTTAATAATCCAACTTAAAATATAGTCTTCATAACAAATTCCAGTCAAAAAAAATTTCTCAACTTGGAAGGCCTCTAAGCTGTTCTGAAGTGAAAGATGTTTAGAGGATCAACGAACCAAGTTAAGCTGGTCGAAGTTCGCACACGGGCTATACTGGCATATGTTAAGCGAAATTAAATAAAATTTTTTGTATATTCGGTTAGACGACTTCTACCTCATTTGCATGTTAGCTTCTAATTTTCATTGAACCACATTTTTCGCCTTCATTTCATAAGTACCTACCTATACTTTAGTAATCCATTGGCCTGACCTGTAATTTGTGGAAAAAAAAATTATTAACTAACCTTGTTTCTTTTCACTTCAAGTTAAATGGCTAAGAACGCATAAAACGCTTTAACAAACGTCGTCCACTTACCATGCCACTCGTCCTCGCATATGTCATCTCACACTCTTATGTTTCGCTCATACGCCACGTGAACACTGCCACCTGCCCACGTTCAAATTACAATTACACAAACTCATGCACATACATACATACCATGTATGTGTTTGTAGAAGTATGCTTTTTGAAAAGTTGTAAGTGTACTTATAAAACATTCGTGTACGAAAGAAAAGTCCTTTCAACGATATCGATCCAATTTTTGGAAGCGATAAGGAAATGGACATCCTTGCTACACGCACATGAACTACATATAATAGTGTATAAATGTAGGTGTATACATATATATATAAAATTAAGTATATACTCAGGTCTGCACATGTATATATGTATGTATGTAAGAAATGTATTCGTATTTTTACATTGGTTGTTAGGCAATCTATTAAATGTACTGGAGTTCTAGAGTTGATCGATTGAAAGCTTTAACCGAAGTTATACATGTACATACATACGTACATTCTTGGAAATAATTAGTACAAAAATTAGTTTTATTTCTAAGAAGGTTGAATGTTGAAACCTAAAATAAAATAAAATTAAATAAAATAAAATAAAATAAAATAAAATTAAATTAAATTAAATTAAATTAAATTAAATTAAATAAACGGAAAGAAAATAAAATAAAATAAAATCAAATAACATCAAATAAAATAAAATAAAATAAAATGAAATCAAATCAAATCAAATAAAATAAAATAAAATAAAATAAAATAAAATAAAATAAAATAAAAATGAAATGAAATAAAATATAATAAAATAAACAAATAAAAAATAAAATAAAATAAATTAAAATAAAATACCTTCCAGGGGGCGAAGTCTTAATCAAACCTCAGCAACATACCGGAAAAAGAAAGAGGAGAAAATCTTGATTTCCATTATGATGATGCAACAAAAATTTGAAAGAAATTGTTTATCAGACACTGACCTGAAAAACTACTTCTTATTTTAAAAAATGGTTTAAAAATAAAACGATATAAAAAAATGTAAATGTTTATGAAAATAATTTTTGTTACTTTTTTCAATTATTTTTTCGAGTATAAAGGTTAAAGATAGTTTCAGCTTAGATCAGTATCACGAAGGGTTGTAGTAGCGTGCCAATCTCGCCCAAGATGATATTTAAGGATAATTTGAGCTTTTACACCTCAACATAAAATCTACTTTGACAGTAGAGGACGCAAACTGCGCACCGAAAATACATATGTCTAAAGTATACTATATTAAAAACTTAAATTTTGTTATTAAATAGTGCATCAAATAAGCTCAATGAGAAGTTTATACACTCAGTTAGTTTTTCTTTATCTCCCACATACTTCCCTTCGCTTGCCATTCAATGTTAGCCTTCCTGTTTGTTTTTTCCTTTTCACCCCCACTCCATTGTATAAATCGACTGACCATGGCGTGCATGTAGTGGTGGAATTTTACAAATTGCACAACAAATGTTCCATAATTTTCCAATTCCGGTGTAATTTATCACATGAGCAGTGTTTGTGACAACATTTGTCATGATTAGATGCCGTACAAGGTCCAGTGATAAATATTTGCTGAATTGTTGGTCATGAATTTTAACATTTTAGCATCAATTCTCAATTGTTTACAAGTTTACTAATATTAATATTAATAGGAAAATGCATAAACGATTTGAGTTAATAGTTTGTGGTGCATTTGAACGTAGTTTGTACAAGTGAACAATTCTTGGAAGGGTGTTTTTTGTTGAAAAAATGGTAAAACTAGTCTCCCAAAAATTTTGAGGAATTAAACTGGGCGCTTTCCGATTATGGTGGGAACATATTTTTACATTTTAGTAAAATGCTACGAATGTCAATATTGCGAATTTTTCATCAAAAACTCTAATAGTTTTCATATATCGATCACAAAAAGTAGTGCCAAAGGGAAATGTCAAATAGCCACACAACTGATTTCGAAAATTCGCAATTTTTCTACAACAGTTATTTTTTTCACTAGCGAAATAGAATTGACATATTTTATTCTGGGGAATTTTTATTCAGTTCAAGTCTAGTGGAACTAGGAATCCCGAACGGATATTTGAAATCAAGCTGATAGTCTAAGCTGTAGCTACCGAGCTCATAAACCCATTCTGAAGATTTCATAAAGATATGGGTATTCTACGTTCATAAAGGACACACTGACAGACAAACATTCATATTGATTCACAAGATATATCAATCTATATCTTTTCCAATTCGTATATGGAGTTGCAATGTACCTTTAGGCGAATAAATATGTATGCCGGAGTGCACACCTGTCTATTTGTTATGTGAAAGAGGAAATACTCACTCATACTGTTTGCAACAAATCGAGACGAATTGAAATGCACCTAATCGAATTGTATGAGAGAAAAGCAGGATTCAACCATTGATGACTATGTACATCAATAACAGATGCAACAAAATTAACGTCAATTCCGAATAGGATCATACGTACTAATATGTTGCACAAACCTACATATAAACTCGCGTGGATGTGGGATGAGCGAAAAGACGAAACATAAAATCACTCCATGTGAGTATTCTTATCCATTTTGTGTGAGCTCAACCGAGCGTATTTAATGTGCATGGGAAATAACGGTAAAATGCTCACAAAGGCAAACCAATTGGATGGACGCACGCACGAGCACACATACACAGACACAGCAACGTAAGCGAAAGCAAGAAAGCAAAAAAAAAAACAAAACAAAAGAAGAACTTTAAGCGCCAGGATGCGCATGTACCGCAAGAGACGAAGAGAGCAGCGACTGCGTGCGTGTGAAAATGAGTGCGCAACAACAAAATGTTGAACAATTTCAATTGCTTGAGCCAGGCTAAGCACACACACACACACACATACACATTAAAACACAATCAACGTATACATACAATTTGAACTCAACAACAAAAAGAACAAATTGAAATGAAATACAACAAATACTTGTAAAAATATTGAGTGAGTACAATGAGTGCGCCTTGGAAAGTCAAATGCCAGCGGTTGGGGTGGTTTGACTCTTTCGCTTGTAAGCTGTTTTGGAGCACTCACAGGTACTTGCTGCCACTGGAATTCCAGGCTGCATAGCACCACAAGCGCCAAGGTATACATAGGCATGTTGGATATGCGTTGGGCGAGCGCTGCCAGACAGAAGTTACCTTTGCACTGGCCTGGACGATGCACGGTGGTCGTCTGGTATAGCATTTTTTCCAACATTTCAAGTGTGTGTGTGCAGGATTTTTTTCAATAATTGTTAAAAAAAAAACAAAAAATTGAAGAGAAAATAAAAAAAAATATAAATTCAGCAGCAAAAATGCTTTATTTGTTTTAACAAAAAAAAACGAAACTTGTACATAAATTTAATATATAAAATGTATTAAACAAAACGAAATAAGCAAAAACTTTTATTTGTTTGAAAAGTTCTACAAATTCCGAGTAGCAGTGGTTTTAGCTAAAAGTTGCATAAGCAAAAGAAATTGTGTATACGGGTGGCCGAAAAAAAAATTGTCCGAAAATCTGAAGGAAAAAGAAATTCGCAAATTTGTGAAGCATACTTTTTGGCGTTTGCGAAAGCACGCACGCACAGTTTTTGTGTAAGCGTTCATTAATTAAAAAATAAATAAAAATAAAAATTATTAACCAACAAAAAAATTATTAATACAACAAAAAAAAGAAATTTTTAAACGAAACAAAAAATCAAAGAAAAAATTTCGCAAAACGCTAAATTACTGCACAAAATTCAAGACAGTGGCGTCGAACGCGGGTGCAACTAATAGCGCTGCAGGCAGTGCAGCTGATGGTGGCGCTGGCACAAGTGGTGAATCGTCCGCACTGTTCTCCAAACTGCGAAGTTTTCCCATCGGCAGTGGCCCGAATTCGCCACAACGCGTAGTCTCAAATCTACGCGGTTATCTAACGAATCGCCTTAGTAATATAGCACAGGGCGATAAAGGTGAGTGCTGTTCTAGCGTGTTCTAGTTTAAAAAAGCAAATAAATATATACATACATACAACAAACACAAAAAAAAAAAAATCCAAAAAATAAAAAAAGGAACCAAACTCATTATACAATGCAAACAAAATGGGGGGGGGGGGTGTTCGCGCATGCAATTAATTTCGCACGCCGATCGTTAGAAACAGTTTTGATTACATCATGGATTGAAAAATAGCGTATATCCTTATGAGATGAGCACATAAATGGAAAAAGTATACATACATACGTGCATGTGTGTATTTGTTTGTGTATGCGCATCGCTGAAAATTTTTCGAAAATGCTCGTCGCTTTGAGGCGAGCAGGTGTTGGTTACATAAAATGTATCTACCTGTGTGAAATACGAAACTACGAATCTACATACATACATATGCACATAGCAAATACTTTGAAATTTCATGCTACACTTTCAGCTTGCCGCTGTAACAGTTTATGTAACTTTGGATAATTTTAAAATGTATTATTTTGGGTGAAAACGGGTTAAGCGTAATACATTTTAAAACATTCAAAGTTTAGCAATGACATCAATGAGCTGCAAAATTTTAAAATAAATTCTAAATTTACATCTCTACATAAATATCAAATAAGTTTACAAGGCCTTTTTGAAGCTTCCAACTTTTTGGAGATCGCTAGGAGTTAAAAATTTTTTATATAAACATTCTTCTCTAGTTGCACTCAGAGATAAAAAATTGTTTGCAAAGCGACCAAAAGACTTCCATAGTCTATAAACACGAAAATTACTCCTTGCGCTATGCAAGGCATTCTTATTCACATTTGCTTTGAAAATGCCAGCAAACCAAGGTAAACTTATTTTGTGGAAATTTGGCTTTTATGGTTTGTTTCAGAAATTTAAAAAAATTTTAAAATAAAGAGTTAATTAATTTGATAACAATAAGAAGAAGAATAAACCTATCAAAAGCCAACGTTTGCCACCTTTTTATGCTTCAAATTAAAAACTGTTATCTTCAGGCATTGCGCCTAAAATTATCTTACTTTTCTCAGATTTGTTAAATGGCGCTTTTACAATTGTTCCAAGGTGTCGAATATATGTAGATATATATTTTATATCTTAAGTGAGGTCATTAGAAAATTGAGTACTTCAAAGTGGAACTAAGACTCGGGAAAATGCTACTCGTAAACTAATAAATATTTTATTGCCTACATTTAGGAGTACGTTTTTGCATATAATGCGAGCTCTAGTTGTAACACATTATCTCATGTTTTTTGCTCAGAAAATGCAGGTTTTGTGGCGGTTTCATGTGCAGCCTCTTTTTTTTTTGGCTGTTTGAATTTGTAGTACACTGTAAAAAATTTGACACTTTATTTTAAACTTTTTTGTTCTACATATAATTCTACTATTGTTCTACCTTTCATCATTTTTTTCTAAAAGCTTCTACTTTAGAATTTATTTGAATAATGCCCCAACTCAAAATTTATGTCAAAGAAAGCTCTATCTCAGCATTTGAATCAAAAACGCATTATATCAGCTGAATATATATTCAATTTTAGTTCAGATTGGGTATATTTGAAAGTCATTCTGAGACAGAGTGTTCCTGAATAAAATTTTGAAGTAGTGTTTTATTAAAAAACTTTGAGATAGGAGGTTTTATAGAAATATTTTAAAACGGGCTGATATTTAACTTCGTCTTCGATATATGACCAAAACCAAAGTTTAGTTTAGAAATATATGGATCAAATACAAATTAATTTTTTATTTGGGATTTCAAAAGGAAAGTTAAAATTAAAAAAAATTAAAATTTTGAAAGCTGTGTTATTGGTATAACGTTAAGTTGCTTTGAGTGTTTGTGCCAGAATAAGAACATCGAAAATCTTTTTTTCTTCTTTACTTGGATGTACTGTTCTTTTAGCACTAACGTCAATAACAATAATACCGCTATTTCCTTTTCTTCTACGTTTATGTGCCGAATATTTAAACATTTTTATCTAAGAATGTGGATGTAAGCTAATTTGTCGCTTTTAATTGAAAAAAACTTAATTGATTTGTTATCTTAATATCGTGGTTATGAAGCAAAAAGACGATGAAACCAACAATGTCAGACTGGTTTGAGACAAAAAGCAATGTTATTTATCAGTTCGACAGAAAATACATACAAAATATGTACAAAAATAATACAAAGAGAAACGTGGTCACCAAAGTACAAACTACAGTGGATGCCACTCAAAAAAGCCCACTTGGTTATTCTATTATTTCGAAAACTTCTTCAACTAAAATTAATTTCTTAATTTTGTTTTCAAATATTGATTTTTCTGTCACAGAAACCTTTTGAATAAGTGTTTCCAAACTAATGCAAAAATTACAAATATTTTTGAAAAATTCCAAAAAAATTGGTGAGAGTTCTCATATTTTCGACAAGATTTTCCCTATGATTGCTTGTTGAATTCTAGTCAAACAAAGTACAAGTTTTAAGGATTTAAAAACTTTGGTAGATTTTTGGAAATTTTTTTTCAACATACTGTTTAATATTTTCTTCCATTAAAATGGAATTACATACTATGACAATCTCTGTTGAAAAAAATTTGTGAAAAATCTATCGAATTTTCAAGAGCCTTGAGACTTGCACTTTATCAGACTAGATTTTGATTGACTACAAGACTGCGTACTCGGAAATCATTTTGAAATTCGTGCCAATAATGTTCAGGGCGTTTTCTAAATTTTCAAAGAATCTTTGAAATTTTTCAATAAACTTGGGAACACTGCTTCAAAAAGTATCTATGACAATGAATGTATGTTTTTGTGCGAAAAAGTTGAATTTTTTTTGCAAAAGATTTTCGAAATATATAAACACCAAGTGGGACTTTTTGAGTGGCTACTTTTGTTGCAAGCTCTGGTTTAAGCAATCTTTTTTGGCACATTTTTTTTGTTGCGTTTGCATTTTACGTGGCGTTGTATGTGTTATTATAATAACACAAAACAACAACAACAAGAACAATGTTTGCAAAATCCACCTTGTCTGCATTGCTAAGCAACTCAACGCTCGGATTGCAAACTAACAAAACTGTTGGCGCATTGCGGCAAAGATCTAAGATATCCGATACTTGGCAACCCTTTCCATTTTATTGTTGTAGCAAACTTTGAAAAGCGGAAGCCGGATGTGAGCTACACAATCTCTTTTTTTGTTGTTGTTGTTTTACAATTCAACTTGTTTTTAGTTCAATTTCACATTAACTGTTTTTATCTCTCAAAGAACGCCAATACTCCACATTTTTCGTTGATAAAGCCAAGGCATTGAACTGGTGCCACCTCTCAACCAGCGCACAGAGACAAACATTGTACGCACTTCACCTTGATTTTATATTTATCGTGCATGAATGTATGTACGACGACGTTTATCAATTCTCTTAATGACATTAGAAGGTTCAAGATTTAATTAGTTTTCTTCATTATGGAATGTAGCACGTTTATCAATTTCATACGATAATCAGTCACTTAATTATGGAGTATGAGTCATTCGATTATTCATAACTGTTTAAGTAATTCGCTTTATGTCGCTTAGTGAATGCAAGTGTTGTGTGCAAAGAGTGACGGAAATAATTCATAAAGAATAAATGGTGGTCTGGTGTAGTTAATTAATTTGACTGAGACGGCTAAGGAATTGCGTTGTTGTCATATTTATCTTTTCGTGCTTTTCTTAAATGAGGTGTGGCCTTGGGCTTGTTATTTAGTGGTGATTATGCGTAAGAGTTTTTTTTAGTTTCAGGTCAGAAAATATGAATTGGACTTCTATTATTAATCTACTCTTACCTACTTTAGATATTATTCTCGAAATGAATGAATGGTGATATATCAATTGACATATATTTCGAGCTTGAATTGACAGGATTGATCTCGCTTGGAACCTGACTCATCAGAACAGTTATTCCAAAAATCTGATTAAAAATTAATTTTAATTTTAATTACTTAAATTTTATATTAAGTGTTACGAAAGATACGGCAACCCCGTAGTCGACCCATCAAGCACGCACATACACAGCTGTCATTTGACTGCGTGTTTCCGGAAATTTTATCGCCTAATATCACTTGTAAACCACTGTAAGAATACTCTTTCTAATTAAAATATGTATCTTGCATTGATTTATTTCTTAATAAACAGATATTTTAAACGTTGCATTGTAATACGCACGTTGTTGAAAATTTTGGGCAAAGTGGGCAATATAACCGGAACATTAAGGTTTAAGTCAGAATAAATTTCTCCAATTAATTTTAGCACGCCTTTAAGTACAGAACGTTACATAAATTTTTGATGTTCCGAAACATTTTAAAAACTAATCTTTCAATTTTCATTTACAAAAAAATTCTGCTTATCTACACTTAATTTTTGTACTTACCATGTGATTTTCACTTTAATATAAAAAAATGTGAGCAGCACTCTTATAGTAAATAGTAAATAGAAATTTGAAAATTTCTTCATTCATTTTCCAAAATTTTCGAAATATCAAGATTATTGTGACGAATTATCTTATTTTTTAAGTTTTTTGAACTCGAAATTATGACAGCTGATTTTTCATATTTTTAATAACAACCTTCCTTGGCCAGAAAGTGAGCTGTATGCTAAATTTCATACAAATACTTAGTCAAGTCTAACGGACAGACATTGCTCAATCGATTTCTCTACACATCCTTAGAACTTTCATTTTTTATGATTAACAAATACATGCAAACAGATAAGACTTAACCTAAAAAAAAGCTCACGGGGAAAATGTAAATTCACACAAGCATATTAAAACAAAAACTTTCCATAGAAATTTAAACCTTTGAAGTACCGAACTTTATTAAAATTAGAAAAAAAAATATAACGCATATCTATGTATGCTAATGAAGTTCTAAAATAAATAATGAGCAAAATATAGCAACACAAAACGAAACAAACTAACTTTGCCCATTTAACCTATTAGTATGCTCATAAATATATACAAACGGGAGTATGCCCGCAAAGTTATTAGACCCATAACGCCTCCCAGACCTGTACAGCTCAATTTAGTTTGGCATGACAAAGGCAATAAATATAAATTTCACTGCCTAGCAAAAAAGAAAAAAAAAAAACAAAATGTAGCGAACAACAACAAGAACAACACAAACACAGTGTTAGGAACAGCATCAACATTAGCATTACCAGCACTTCGACAAGTAGCTACACAACCCCACTGCAATAGCAAACTGAAATATTTATATTCAGCTAGAACCCAATGGAACATAATCCCATTTCCCACATCCCCCTAAGCCAAACGTGTTTTTGCTTGTAAGCAAATGGGTGTTTGTAGATCCTTGTTTGCTGTCTTGATGTGTTCATAGCGGTTTTATGTCAAAACAAAAGGGGCATAATCACCATGAGCCATTTATGTAGGTTTACATGGGTATTGGACAGGAGCAGAAAAAATATATTTTTTTAATGTTTTGAAAATTTTATTTTTTTTTTTTTAATTTTTTTTTTGCAACACTTCAATAACATTTTTCAGAATGTATTTCTTTTTCTATCTTATCTTTGAGTTTGAGTATTTAACAAATTTTTAGATCACAAACGTCAGATGCGAAAACTCTGGAACGGTCCTCGGGGGAAGTTTGTCATTCATAAATTTTTTTTGGAATTAAATTTCTCACAAAACTATCTACAGATTATTATTTTATGTACTTTTTTGATTATATATTTATAGGGCTTTTATAGCCGATACATTTAAAAGCGAAATAAAATTTCCTTTTTGCATCTCCTTGATTAAGAGTTTGGCACTTTTAAAGCAAAAATGAGATGAGTCCTAAAAATAAATAATTATTAATATTGAAGTCTGAAACTTTTACAACCGATTTCACCAAAAAATTTGAGTAAAGAAGTAATATTTCATTTAAATATCTTTCGTGAAACCGGTTATAAGTCATTCTAAAAAATAATATGAAATATCTAAATAAAAAAAAAAAAAGTTGGTCCTGTCTAATGAGCAGGGATGCTGTTTGCCGGTTCATGGTTCAAAGTTACAAAAGTTACGCATTTTTCTTCTTCTTGCCGATAATGTTATTTTGTGGAAATTTGTTTCCTGCCTTGCGGCATGTCAAGCGTGTCACTCACACACACAGTCCAAACCACACTCATCCACATACGATGTTCATCTCTGAGGAGGGTTTATTGCTGCTTTCGTTTAGAAAGATTTTTGGTGCTACAAAGCAGGCACATTTGGCAAATATCAAACTAAAACGAAAAGGCATTTACACCATTTCGTGTTAATGGTTTTGATGATTGGTAACTGGAAATGTGAACGTAAATGTTTATGAGTTTTTATGCCAAGATCTATATTACATTCATACTTTACGTTTTCATATTCGTAGCATAGCCAGCTGATAAGCCGGATGTTGTACGGAATATTAAAACAGACTGAGGATACTTGTGGGGGTTCAAATGAATAAAAACTGTGAATGCCATCAAGATGGGGGGATTAGAAAATTTAAAAAGTAAAGTCTTACTTATTACTAAAAAAAAAACAATACAATACAAATACAATCTGCACTTATAATTTTTTTGATGTTTCAAATTAAGTCAAAACGAAAAAAAATAGTTTAAACAATTAAAACATGAAAAAAACAAACAAAAATTTACATTATTATTAAAAATCTACCAGTGGTGGAAAAAATAAATTTAATTTGCTAAGCGAAAAATTATATTTAGCTACGAACAAAAAAAAAAAATGGAAAATGGAACGGGAACTGGGCTATACATTAAAGATCGCTAATACTCAGGATCAACTGCCTTATTCACACTACTCAGTGTTCTCACTTGTCTGTAGCAGTCTCCAGTGACTTTACAACTGTGCTTATACAGTGGCATCCAAATGCTCTAGCGCAACTCAGTTTCTGAGAAATTTTGTCATGTTCTGTTAACATTTAGCATATCAGAACGATGGATAAATAGATATCGGTGAACCCAACATTCTGATAACCTGGTGGTTGTGTATATGTATGAAAAACTTTGAGCAATTTATATGTATATACAAAAATTCATTATTTACGTGATTTTCAACGGTGATTAGTAACAAAGTAGAGCTTTTGTTCCACTTAGCTGTGTATTGCTACTCCAAATTTAATTCCAGTCACGTTTTTTTATATTAGTTCTTTAAGCTATCTTGGCTTAAATTTTTACTTCTTGAAAGCTTTGTGTATATTCTTCTGTAACGATTTTCCATTTCCATAAATCCACAATTAAGCGATTTTGCACTTTCGCCTCCATTGGGAATAAGCCAAACTTTTGCTCGGCAAACAGCAAGCGTTAGGGAAATCTAAAAAGACATTCAAAACTTGTGTGTACATGTACAATCCTAGTACACAATACAATACATAAAATATAATTCAAACTTAAATAAATTTAACTTTGCCATGTAAAGCAGGTAATGTATTCTGCTGCGAAATCCCCCAGGGACATGCGAGTGTGATCAAGTAGCTGTGTTGTTGGTTATTTTTACTTCAATTTATTTTGCAAAATTCGTGTCTAAGCTACATACATACATGAGTACGAGTATATAAATACATATAAACATATATAGTGACTTGTAACCAAGGTTTCTTTAGTTGAAACTCGAGTGTTTCATGTAACCCGCACACAATCTCACATTCATCATGTGCACACGCATGTTTCGTACAATGTCGTACGTGTCGATTTTCGGTTGTGATATGACAGCCACTCTGTAGAGCATCACATTTCAAGGATATGTATGTCACCTTTTTTCGCTTAAATCAATAAAACTGACAAATCGGAAAATATAATCAAGACTCACAAGTTACACATTTACAAGTAGCTTACAAAAGAGATGGAGGAGGGAGTTTTTTCAAAGTAAATGCAAAGTGTTTCGGATGCCGTTCAAATTGGGGACCGAGAATGCACTTGAACCTGCTCAACCCTCTTTTTTTTTAATCTTTTTTTTAACTTAAAAAGACATTTAAAATATTGGTCAACCGTAGTCATATTAAACAAAGATTTTAGCTAAAATTAAATGTAACAGGATCCCCTATGAAAAAAAGATTTATTGTTTGGTGGTATCAAGGAATTTTTTATGTTTTGTAAGGTCGCTCTGTGTCAACTAAGTTTATTCACAAACCATAGAAAAGCTGTGGAAATAAGCGACAAAAAACCAAACTCAAGTTTGGAGTAAGCAACGTCACAAACACAACCATAGACACAAACCGTAATTTTAAAATGATAAAAATGCATTTTTGTAAATTTGAAATTAAAACTCTGCCTTAGACATACAATTAATTCTAAGTTGATTATGACAGACATTAAATTATGTTTATTTTATAATCATGTTTAAGTAGATAAAACTCTATTTTGATTTGATTATTTTAAATTTTTAGCAATTTTATAATAATTCGACACAACGTTGCCAACAAAATAATATTCGATTTACAAGTGGAAAAAGTATTGTTAAAATTTTAATGTTCTTAAAACAGGGTAGATCGAATTGCAATACACGAATTCGCTCTATACTTTTGGCACTCGTTTCAGTCCGCTGAGTTCATATCATTTTTACCCGTAACACTTGTCTTCGCTCTTTTGTTAACAACAAAACCACTCTCCGAAGGTGCAGTTAACTAATTGTTGACGATTGTTCCACGTTGGTCCATTTTCTGTAGATAAATTACCTACAGTAAGAAGATTTATTGCCACTAATAAGTTGCTAGGCGCACATTCACACATATTTATGTATAGCCCATTAGGGTTACAAATGATTCAGAACAAATCGAACATCAATTAAATGTGAGTCTAATGAAGTGTATGTAGTGTTGGTGAGATTATCGTTATTGCTGACGAGAAATTTTATAGTCCACATATGTTGAAGGATAATAGTGATTGCACCATATTACACTGTGCAACAAAGATGAGGAAATATTGCTGTGAACAATTTATGAAATCGCGTGAATTTCAAGCCTACATTTTTATATAACTTTAAGTCATATATGTATATCTTATTTTCAGATACCAAGTGCTCGAAATCAGTTATTCCAAAATAGTCCCAATACACTAGCATGTAGTACGTTCGTGTCAAATTAAAAAATTCGAGCTACATCTCGCCTTTGGTACAATATTTCCACTGTATCACAGTGTTACTACGGCGCTCATCTACTTGTAGCAATGTGTTGTAATAGCGCAACAACAACCACCCAAATAGCATCCCCTTTTCAAACTCATACAAAAATTTTGCTATTTCCAATTGTGCAATCAGGCGTGTGATACCAACAACAACCAAATGAACTCGTACAACCCAGCACAGGGCAGGCAGCTCATTAGCGTAGGCGTGCATAATTCCCCCCTTAACCTTGAATTGCTTTCCTTTTTCACTCACGGTGTGTGTGTGCTAATGTTTGTATGTATTTATTTGTTGCTAAACAACCCCCTTAAAACACGTTTTGTTATTACAGTCACATTCCTTTCACTTCACTGCGCTCGCGTAAGCTCTTACTTTGTGTGGAGTTTTTGTTTTCTTTTTTTTTCTTTTTTTTTTTTGCTTTCATTCTTCTTCTTGTTAGCGCTTAATATTTCAATGCCTTTTCCGTAGCCTCTGCAAACACTTGACAATGTCTATGGTCTATTCACTGCGACACAAATTTCCTTTCATTTTGCATTGTTTTTGTTTTGTATTTTACAATTGGTAGCATAGGTTAAGCTTTATTTATAGCCGCGCCACTTCAACAAGTTGCGGCTCAAGTGCAATTGTATGTAATGCGCTTTACTTCTTCAACATTTACATACATACAAACATATGCACCAATCCATGTGTATTTGTGTTTTTCAAACATGGGTTAATCCATTTCTACCTTTGGCTTAGCCCAGCTCAACACTAAAGAAACGCAAAAGTCCAATAGTTGAGTTATTTTTGTATACAAAATAGCACCCAACAGAGAGCTGTTACCAACATGACACAGAATTAGAAATAGTGAGAATCTAATAGAAGAAGAAAACACCCGCACTCGCTTCCTCTGAATATTGAGAGCACAAAAATAAGAGTCGATATGATTTTCTCTCAGTCAAAAGTTGCAAGTTTCAAGTAAAGGAATGATTGTTGTTTACTACTGGAGCATGTGCCAAACGATCAGCTGTCATTCGTTCAGCTGTCAAACGATCAGCTGTTGGCTTTTGACAGAAAATCGGTTATTAAGTTTCTCAAATTTGAGCTCGCGTTTAAAAGTGCTTAAAAAGTCTGCTCAGTAGAGAAGGTTGCGTGAAGTTTTGTGGAATCTATGAGAATGATGAAACAAATGACGATTTTCTGTGCTAGTAGCTTTTGACAGCCTTCGGTCTTTCAACAAAATTGCTATGATTTGACTGATTAGTCATTGCTGGTTACTTTGTCATGCATTTCTACATATTTCTTGTTTCTTGTTGACGTTGTTCTTTCGTGCTCAAATTTCAAGTGCGACTCATTACAGACAATTACACGAGCCAATGCGACAAAAGTGGGTTAGCTTAATTGACAATTTAGTGCTTAGTGGGAGCTTAGTCAGGTGTGATGACTTTCATTGTTGTGTTTACTACATTTATTTTATTGATTTTGTTATCTATTAGAACATAGTACATACAACTACACGTACTTAAAAATAAATAAGAAACTAGTTTGCATACAGGGTGCTTATGTGTAAGATAAAGTTTATGATGAGGAGCGCAGAGATATTTGGTTATGAGCCAAACTGCTTCTTGTGGTGAGCTGGGTTGCGCTTCCCAATCCACTACAAACTTTTCTATATATGAGACTTGCTTTGTCATAAGAAACAGCTGGGCATCTCGGATTTAAAAGCACTACAAATTCGCTTTGCACATTGTTTTTGACAATCTCCAAATTCGTCTCTGATTCCATCAAATACAAGTTTGCACAGAAAAAACCTTGGACATCACTCATTGTTTACTTCATTGCTTAAAACTTTTACTAACAACGGTATCTACAGAGAGCACTTCAGTTCAGAAAAGCAAATTGAAATGCTCCAAATTTCAAGACAAACTTTTGCCCCTAAGGTCAGTGTATTGCGAAAATTACCAAAGACCTTGCTTTCAGTTTTCGTTGGCTAACACAAAATGCCAAAACAAAAAAAAAAAAGTTGCCGAATTCGGTAGTTGAAATTGAAGGGCACGTCTGTCAATGTTGTTAAGTATTTGGACTAACAAACAAATGATGAGCAAACAGCAAATAAATAAAGAATTGGGGCATCTGGCAACAAGCCACGCATTTTGATGTGCAAATATTGGCGCAGCATTTGAGTGGAGTACGAAATTCAAGTGGCTTTGGCTGGAGTGATTGTTCACGGTACACATACATACATATCTACTTATAATCATTGTAACAAGCTTTTATTTCTTGTATGATAGGCATGCCCAGTAGGCAAAATGAAAAACACACTGACTAACCAGAAACACTTAGTTTTAACCATTCGACCTTTCAAAATTGTACATATGTATGTTTAGTGCTTTTAGATTTTCAAAAAAAGAAAAAAAAAAAATTCTAGAACTATTTTGAACTTTTAACATTGGGTCTTACTTAATTTATATAGAAACAAATTTTGGGCATACTGGCAATTTATGCTAGCCAAATCTGGCCGAAAAAAAGGCCAAAGAAAAAATTACTCATACGACGTGGACATTTTGAGTTTCCATTGTGAATTATTTGTTTAAGTAAAAGCTGTGCTTCAAAAATTTATAAAATGTGCAAAGCAAAACTGAGAATCTTGAAACCTATTGTTGGGTAATTTCTCGATGAGCTGGGCGCATGAAATTTGAAGCATACGCCAGTACTAGTTGACAACGCAAACGCTGAAAAAATTCCAACAGGGTCGACAGATTTTGAAATTCTTTGAACTATTTTTCAAAACTTTCTGACCAGCTCCTTTTTTTTTTGGAGCTTGAACCACTAAGGTGTGCTAGGAGCGATCACTACTAAGCCAATAGCGTTCGAGCCAAGAATTTTAAAATTTGTGAAGTGATTCTCTGTTAAATTTCTGGGCATACATATATGTACATATATGTAGTTCCCGCAGAAGCAAAGTTGAAGTGAAATGCGATGAGATGCGGTTCAAGCAGGGTTGTACTTATATTCTTCTCCTTGTCTTTGAAGGTTATGTATACGATGTATATTTTCTTTCCTAGTGCAAGCAGCAATTTAGGTTATAAATAACCACACCAAAAGCATATTCCTATACTTCAGCTCATAATTTTTCATCAAAGACTTCATCATACCACGTGCATACTTACTACAATATACATATGTACAAAAACCCAAAGGCGTCTTTGATTTCGTTGTGAGAATTTTTGCAGCAGACAATTCTTTTACCAACGCGCTTCCACCATTTCCATAGCATTTTTGTCTGCGCGCACCTTATTTTTCTACTCGTAGGAAGGAAGCGAAAAATTGTTGTTTCACGTCCGCACCTTTGAAGCAAATGGAAAAACGCTGTTGTTATTATTACGCAGCAAAGTTTATTTGATTGCAAAGCTAAACATATTTCAAACACGAAACTTTATCTACCTTCATAGCTGGCATGTATTTGGAGGTGTGTTTGTTTAGCGGCTGCAATCTTTTGAAGCCGAATTGAAAAAAGATATGCGAGAGAATACGTAAATGTAGGTAAAACAACAACAAAGAGCGTAAGTCAAACATTTATGTTGAAATAATTCGACTTATCCAAGGGGCGTCGGTTCTATTGTGAACCGAAACTGCCTTAAGATAAATGAGAGTTTTGACACTACAGAGCTGAAAATTATAAGCCTTCTACCGGCAAATAGTTTAAGTTGCACTTCTGCTCTGTTGGAGAGTTGTTAAGAGGAAATTTTGTAAGAGTATTGTTTTTTGTTACTCAATCACATAAGATTACTGCTTGCGGTACATATGAGTATACGTCTTAATATTCAGTTTTTAGCAAATGTTTCCCTCAGATTCTTTCTCGCTATTTGTTGGCAGAATAATAATTTTTAAATGTTTCGTTTTCCTGAAAAAATTCAAAGCAGACACCTAAGCCGTTTGTTTATGTTTTATTGCCTTGTAAATGAAAAAATTAAATTGCAAAATTTACTAAAAAAATATGGGAGGCCCTTTGCGAGCAGAAATGTAAAAGCGTTGCATTTATGAGTGTACATTAAGGTAAGTGTTGGAGAAAATTAATAAAATGGAACAAAGAAAAGGAGAGGAAATTATGCATCACAATTTTTGCATGAAAAAAGCTGGATATTTATTGAAAATAAAGCGTCGAAATAATAACGAAAGATAAACGTATGAAGACACACAAATATTTACAACTAAAAAGCTTCAAAGCTTATAACAGGCAAACTCCGATTTGCATCGTGTTACCACCGGTTGAGTTATCGAAATAGGGCATATCCTAAATTTAAAGTTAAATGTCTGGTATTGGAATGGTGAAAGTTGGATTCAATTATATTGAAGAGTTTTCGTGTGATGCGCGCCCAAACATACAGACAGACAGATAAAAATTCTAAAAACTGTTGTTTTGGATCCTTTTAGCTCAATAATGATCCCTACCTAGTTGTTTAGCATATTTTTGACTTTTTATTTTATCCACAAAGCGTACCCTTTTCTCTACACTGATGATGAGAGCCTTACCCTAAAGTTGCCTAATCAACTAAGGTCAACTAAGTTCCTCCTACCATATTTTGGGTAAGGATTAATTTTGAAGGCGCTTTATAGTCTTTGAGCCGGGATAAGCCATACTCACTTCAGCATATTTGAATGATGGAGCTTTTGTTACCTTAGCGAGGGCTACTCAAATCGTCTCACAATTTAAAAGCATGATTCCCTCCATAATTCAAGAACGCTCTGGCAAACTGAAAACTTTTTGTCATCGGAAGGATCTTTGGGGAATTTTTCTTTTCAACCAGCACCTCAAGCTCTTCACGCCTTTCAGTCTCCCGTTTCTGCTTGCTTTTTAAAGAGTAGTCTCTCCGCCTTCTACTCTTCTTTTTCTGTTGGTACACCTAACATTGGTCTACTTGATGTGGAATGCCACCCAATTTGACCAACTTGCGATTAAGTTTGGTTGATTTACAGGGAAAAGCAATAATAATAATTACACTGGCAAAGCTTAAAACACCTTTTTGAAGTGCTCGTAAATATATTTTGGTCTATTTCTAGTAACTCTGGTACATATTTATCAACACACATCCGCAGCAATTTATTTAATTTCATTTCTTTGTACCAACAAGCAAATATTTTATGGTGCTGGTGGTTGGTTGACTGGCCTTTTCTTTTCACAATACCGAACTACCACCACCACCTTTTTCGTGGCAACATAACTCAAGTGGGCTTGAAATCACGTGCGGAAAAAATTCTAAAAATTGTTTGAAGGTGCTCAAACACACAAAGTTTTGTTCAGTGGGTATGTGTGTGTGTGTGTGTGTGACCCTTGAAAATAATTGAAACTGGAATATGTAATTGCGTACAAGTCCTTGAAGATAACAAAAGAAAAGCAACAAAATGAATTGCAACAATTTTAAGAACTTCCTTCTCAGTGGCCGGAAATTATTATATCGATTTGTGGTAGCTTAAGGCAGATTTGAAAATTATAGAAATGATATAATGGGAGTTATTATGATTAATATTTCTGTTTAAAAAAAAAATTTTTTTTTTTTAATTAACTATGCGTTGAGGTGAAGGAAATGCCCAATACTCTCAGCACAAAAAGTTTTAAAATTTTCTAAAAATTCTACCCAAACTCTTTAAGGGCCACTTTCATAAAAGCCGGTAGCCGCTAACCGGAGTTTAATTGACGTATTTTGTACGGTCAGCTGTCAAATTAATCACCGATTAGGCTTAACCGGATTTTATGAAAGTGGCCCTAAGTGTTAATGACAATTTTTCAACCTTTGATTAAAATAATTTGCTCGCTAGGTGGCGCTAATATCAACATACTGAGTGCAAGCGTATTTAGCTACCGATTTGGCTGTTATTTGAACAAACCGAAATCTTGACCGATTTCATGTGGAATGTCCCACATTTGCAAAAATACACACGCTCATATTTCCCTCGCTACCTTCATAACGACCCTCTAATGAACGAAAAGCGAAAAAAACCATTATTGGGGGCGGAAATGGAGACCGCCAGGCAATGCCCATAGCAAATAAAATATGCACAAATATATATTTATATTCAAACAAGTACGAGAAGAAATAAGCAACAGCACAAAGGTCCACCACTTCACTTGCACGCAACACACATTCGAGTAATTTCGGGCCAACACGAGCGCCCTTAAAACCCACCTCCACAAAACGCACAACCATTACAGTTGGCCGTTGAATAGCAGGCCAGGCTAGCTGTTTCGGCACGACGATGACGTTTGAAGCACTGATGCGAATGTGCAGTTGCGTCATTAAATTTTCATGACCATGTCGTGCGCGTGCTCTCCCTTTTATAATATTTTATTCAGTTTTTTTGTTTTCACAACTTTTGTTTGTTTCAAGTTTTTTTTATTCAAATTGTTGTTGTTGTTTTTTTGTTTGTTTGTTTGTTTGCTGGCCGTATACGACTAGGACCATAGGGGTGTCTGGTGGTTGTTGGTTAATGAGCTTGTCGACCTCAACGTATGTCGTGCACTTGAGTCAATTACATATATGTACGAGTACTCGCAGGGGGGTGGGCGCGGGTGTAAAGCAGTTGCAGTTTGAATGCCTTTGGCTTGTTTATATGCAGGAAATGCAGTTGGCTCAAATGTCTGCCGATGAGGCATACTGTTACCTGGATTGTATATTTGCCCTATTTCTGGTTGTTATTGGAGTGATTTCGGCGTGAAATAGAGAATTTTGTTCTTACAAAATTTTACTTAGCAAAAAAGTACAGATTTAAAATCATTTCAGACAATATTTCTGAGGCCATTGAGCGTTTTTGAAAAACATCTCCTTCGTTCAAGTCGTTTCTGCGAAGTTTGATTATGAAAGAATTTACCGAATTATTTTTTTGGTATTGAAGAGAGTGACCATAATGAATCGATTTTAATCCGAAATTAATATTTAACTCATCAAAGTCATCAGATTCCCTAAAGTGGGTTTATATTTGGTCCAGAACTTTGTTGCAATTTGATTTCATTTAAAATTTTTTTTTTTTTAGCCCCCAACTACTTTTCTATTATTACTTTCTACCCATTTCACAACAAAGCACATACATACATATATATATATAAATTTTCTGCAAAACTAAAATTCAAATTCAAATTGAATAAACTCCCTCAAACATGAAATCTATTCTTTGTCACACCTGACAAGTTTCCCAGCTGGCTTATGTAACGTTGAGTTCATCCCCCCTCACACTCCTCACAATCAAAATGTATTTCTCTACTTTCTAGCTTGCTTTTCAAGCTATACTTTTACAAAATATCCCAACTTTGGGTTGGGGTGGTGGTGGGGGGGCGAGTATGTTGCTATAATACAATTTCTTTCTTTCTATTTACGTTGAACGCATTTGTGCGTATTCATTTCTTCAAACCTCCCCACCAACTTACCGCTCGTCTGTCACGTTAACATGCACATCAATGCCCTTGGGCTTTAAGCTGCCCGTTTTTATTGTTGGATAAATTTTGTACCATAAAAAATGTTTTTGGTATTCCACCTTTAACTCTCACTGAAACTTTAACTTCCGTTTTTTGTTTGGTTTATATTTTCTCAGTGAAATTTCATTATGGATGTGTTTTTATTTATATATTTTATTGTCCAATATATCTGTTTTTGTTGTTGTTCCATGTATTATCCTTGTCTTTCTTTAGTTTCTATGGCCCATAATCATAGTCAAATTGAAATAGGGTTTTATCTAGTTAAAGGTGATTCTAAAATAATAATCATTTAATGTCAACTTTAAATACATTTTATGTCTAAAACGGAGTTTTAATTTTAAAATTACGGTTTGCGTCTATGGTTGTGGGTTTACACAATGCTTACTCCAATCTTGAGTTTGGTTTTTTTCGCTTATCGCCATAGTTATGCTATGGTTTGTGCATAAAGTAGTTGAAACAGGGTGACCTTGCAACACATAAAAATTTCTTCATGCCATTAGCCAACTTACATTTTTTTCATAAGGGGACCCTGTCTCATTTCAATTAACCTAAAATCCCGTAATCGTAGTAAAGAAAGCGCGCGATTCTCGGCACCTAAAATGTATTTTATTACGAGTTTGGCAGCACTGAAACAAATTCATTCCCTCTTAATAGCCTTTTCAGCACTCTAGAATTGTTTTGCAATTCGAGAAAGTTGTTGCTGGGTGGCTTTAGTTATTTTATTTGTAGCAGTGCTTCGTTTGTTGTTGTGCGTTAGTTAGGTTTTGTTTTTTTTCACTTTGTCTTCTTGGTCTCGACCTAACATTTGTTTACAAAATTCTGCAGCAACGGAAGTTTATTTAATGAATAACCCGACACTATAATGCAACGCAATTAAAATCGTTAATTAAGGTCCCATTATAAGAATATTTATGCACTTGTGCATATATACTAAGACTTTCAACTACTAAACAGTTAATCTGTGAAAGCATTGAAATATTTATGAAGTACTTTATTATTCATGAATATTAAAAAGCTGAAATAAACTACAGGAAACTGGTTTCGACAGAGTCATTCTTACTAACGAACATAAACATAGAAATCAACAGCCCAGTTTAAGAGTATTTTGGTTTATAAAAAAAACTTATTTCATTAAACACTAATTCATAAGCACGTTGATAGCTAAGTAAAGAGAAAAAGTTGAGAAAGAAAAATCTCGTGGAGAACAAAAATGTTCTCAAAACACTTAAGAAAAATTTGGCGAAGAGGACTAAACTTTGTTCTCCAGACTTGTAAAAAATCAAAAAATGGTGGTCACGGTGGTCGTGTGCGAATATTAATTAGCATATACATAAGCTTTGTTCGCGTAAAAAACTTGCAAAAAGTGTAAGTAAATAGAGAATGACGTAAAACTCTCTCGAAACGCAAAAAGTAAAAAATTTCAAACGGGCAGGAGTCAGTAAACACTTGCAGCAAAAGCAGCTGTTGTCATTTTGATTGGTTAAAAATACAAATTTTTAAATTTTTGTTGTTGCTTTACCTTGCCACGATCAGCTGTTTTTCACTTACAATTTTTACGAAGTGGAATTCCCACTTTGTCAATGAAATGTCAAATGCGCTCTCTCGCTACAAGTGTTTTGTGTAAGCGAACACTTTTTCAGTAAACATTTTATAAAATTTTATATTTTTATTTCTTTCGTTTATTTAATTTGCATTGCATGCAATTGTGATTTGCAATCAGCTTATGAAATATTCCGAAGATATCGTTTATGTTTTGTAATCCCAAAGCGGCGGTTTTTCCCAGCGAAAATGAGGAGGCCAATACCGCGCTTATACTTCAGAGCCACCAATGCTCACCTCCAATTAATGAATATAAGGTGTCACAGGTGCCCCGCACACCCCATTCTCTAAAGAACAAATAAATTACAACATTTTGCATACAACGGTCGTCAAAATCTGAGCCAAATTATTAAATAACAATTTGGAAAAGACGGTTGTAATAAAATAAAATATTAAAAATAACTTTAAAAACTATTTGCACTCTATAAAGCTTGGACATGGTTAAATTAAATCAATTTGTGAAAATACAAACCTGATTTTACATACATACTGCAAATAAATAGATAATATCGCTATTTATATTTAGAATTTAGTAAAAAACTTACTTACTTCCAAATATGTAACGTTTACTTTTCTTTCGTATGCCAAGTTTGTGACGGCATTGCCAACAGAATAACAACGTAAAGTTGAGAGTTTGAACGTTATCAACCACGTTTCGTAATAATTCGAAATAATCAACGAAATATTGTTATTTTGATAATTGTTTAAACTATAAAAAACTGAATCGTTTAAACAGAAACGATTTTTGCTAAATACAAAACTTTTATAAGAACTCCATTTTGTAGATACATACTCGTACATAAATAATCATATCCCCACACCTCAAAATATTCATCCACATTACTGCACCCATTCTTAGGTGTCAAAACTCAAACCATAGCGAGTAGTTTGTAATTAATTTATGATTGAAATGTGTGTCACTAGTGGAACGAAACGAACATATTAAACATTTTACAATATAACAAATAATTGTCAATAGTTTTCGTTGTTGTTGTTGTACCAATTATGTACTATTCAACATATCGTTTTTCAGCGCAACATCGAAGTGAAATTAAATTTTTGTAATTTAAAAAAAAAAAATTTAAATTATACATAAAATTTGAATGAGCAAATCAATGACAAACAAATGAATGCAATTAAAATGGACGTCCTTACGCTTCACAGAAACAACATTTCAATCATAAAATTATTATTGCTATTCATGCTATTGAAACACAAATATTTTGAATACGAATACTTTGAAAAAATTTTAAAGCAAGTAATGAAATTTAATGAATTATCCTTTGATTATAAAAATAAGCACAAATTATGCATTAAAATTTAAATAAAAATTTTGAGTTGAAGTAGCACAAAGCAAAAACTTAAAAGTGCTTGACATTGAAAACTAATGGAAGTCTTGTTTCTGTGTCGTTAAAGGTTGTCCAGACGATTGCCAGCGATGCTACTAAAAATGTGAAAAATCATACAAAAAGCAAGCGAACGAAAGGACGAAGAAACGCAAACAATTTTCAGAGCGGAAAAAGTTTGTAAGAAAGTTTGATAGTAAAGAGATCCACACATACACACACACGAATATTCAAAAAAAAAAAACATTATGCAGAGAAAGTAAACACAATGTGCCTGTTAGTAACAAAACAACAACTAAAATAACAAGAACAAATAAAGGAAAACAAGCAATTGAAGCCACAGCGCAAAGGAAGAATGAGGAGCGTGGAGGCCAACAAAAACTGAAGAAAAACTTTGAGCGAAACGTAAATTCACACAAAAAGTTAGCAAATCGACAAAGTAAAGGAACATGAGGATTCAAAATTTTAAAATTGTTTGACCCACATAGCACACAACAACAACAAAACAAAGCATACAATTCAAGCCGAAAAGTAAAGCAGAAACAGCGTGTAGCGCATAAATTCTGTATATAGAGAGCTTAAAGAGAGAAAGAGAGGGAATTAAAAAGAGAGATATAGAGAGAAAGAGAGAGAGCAAAAGGTAGAGAAAGAGATAACGTAACAATAGAGCGAGCACGCTATTACAACACCGCATAAGTACAAAAAGGCAACAACTGCAAACAGGCCTCACACAAGATTTTAATATAAAAAGCTTTAGCGTCAAAACACATTCAAAATGGCGGGCGGCTTTCAAATACCACTCATCAATTTGGAGTTACGTGAAGTCAAAGAAATTGTATGGGAGAAAATACACGAACCGGTAAATCAGCGACGCCTCATTTTGGTGATAGTTTCCATAGCATTATTACTCGATAACATGTTGTATATGGTAATCGTGCCCATCATACCCGATTATTTGCGTGAAATTGCCGATTTCGATGATGGCGTCACGACGCCAGTGCCCTTACGCGACAATCGCACTGGCAAAATTATACCCGTAAAACATGATCATCACGGGCAAGATTCTGCTACCGGCATACTCTTTGCCTCAAAAGCCATCGTACAACTAATGGTTAATCCATTCTCGGGTGCACTCATCGATCGCATCGGCTACGATATACCCATGATGATTGGACTCACAATAATGTTCTTCTCCACATCGTTATTCGCTTGTGCGACCAGCTATAGCGTATTGTTTTTTGCGCGTTCGCTACAAGGTTCCGGTTCAGCGTTTGCGGACACAGCTGGCTTGGCGATGATAGCCGATCGTTTTACCGAGGAAAATGAACGCTCCAAAGCGTTGGGCATTGCGTTGGCTTTCATCAGTTTTGGTTGTTTAGTGGCGCCACCGTTTGGTGGTGCGCTCTATCAATTTGCAGGCAAACCGGTGCCTTTTATCGTTTTGGCAATTGTTTGCTTATTGGATGGCCTTATGCTGTTGTTGGTGATGAAACCAATCAAAGAACAAATACGACAAAGCAACGAAGTGAAACAAGAATCGATACCAATTTGGAAATTGCTTATGGATCCATATATTGCAGTTTGTGCGGGCGCATTAACCATGTCGAATGTGGCATTGGCCTTCATCGAGCCCACCATATCACTCTGGATGGAGGATAATCTAACAACAGAGAATTGGCAAATTGGTATGGTGTGGCTGCCAGCTTTCTTTCCGCACGTGCTCGGTGTTGTGGTCACGGTAAAAATGGCGAAAAAATATCCACATCATCAATGGCTTATGGCCGCCGTTGGTTTAGCATTGGAAGGTTTCTCTTGTTTCCTCATACCCTTCTCGAGCTCCTACAAACAACTTATGATACCCATTTGCATCATTTGTTTCGGTATTGCGCTCATCGATACCGCGCTATTGCCTACGCTCGGCTATCTTGTGGATGTGCGCTATGTATCGGTGTATGGTAGCATTTATGCCATTGCCGATATTTCATATTCAATTGCTTACGCTGTTGGTCCCATCATTGCAGGCGGCGTAGTGGAAGCGATCGGCTTTACAGCGCTCAATTTCATTATTGCCTTCTCGAATTTGGCGTATGTGCCGGTGTTGCGTAAATTGCGTAATATTTATGATTTCAAACCATTCGAGAATGAGGCCAATATACTCATGCAAGATCCACCGAATAAAGAATATCAGACGTATGTCATGCATGACAAGAAACCAGTCGAAGGTGAATTTAAAAATCATCTGGAATATGGACAACATTATCAGCAAGAACAAGAATCGAATGTGGATGAGACGAATTATGAGTACCAGCAACAAGGTGGTTATCAACAAGCTGGTGAGTTGGGCTATCAGGCGCAAGCGCAAGGTTATCAACAACAACAACAACAACCACAACAATATCAGCCTGGCTATCAAGAGCAGGGCGGCAATTATCAACAGGAAACGCGACATCTTCCACAACAACGCGTCGCAAATCCTTTCCAGCAGCAACAACAACAAATGAATACAAGTAGTGGCGTGAGCAGCAGAGGGCCAACTGGTCCCGCGAATCCATTTAGACAAGGATTTTAAAATGTTGTCTTACACAAAATTAGCGGTAATCTATGTTTGTTTATATATCTTTGAAAATATTGTTTACGTTTTTCGTTGAATTTTCACTTATTTAATGTGTATGTATGTAACTTGTTGTTGTGGCTAATAGGCATAAATTGAAAAAACAAAAAAAAAAAAACAAATGCTAGGGTGTAGAGTGTACAACAAAATAGCAGTGAAAAAAAAATATATTTCAATAATTCAAAAAAAAAGAAAAAAGTGTATTGCACACTATAACCCTATAGTTATACTACAAACATACACACACACACACATACATGTACACGCATACATAGAAATCATAATCATATCAAAAAATAGTTACGTATGTATGTTGAAAAGTTAGATAAACACAATATTGAAAGTAGCTAAACAAATATTTAATATTTCAATGCCAACACTACAATTTTTGTATTATACACTGCAAGAAATTGAATGCGTAATTACGCATTTATCGTCTAGTAATATGATATACATATATATACATACTATATACACATATACATAAGCTAGCAATATAGTATGTATGCTTAAATAAATATACATACATAGATTTATACATATATATACATATAATAGCCATACATAAGTAAATGAATAGTCAATGAAACGAATTGTAGTTGATTTATTGGGTGTACGATGCTGCGCTTGAAGTAATGGCTTAAGCAGATACAGTACGGCGATACGTTGAAAAAACTGACAGCTGAGTAGACGAGAAGTGTTTGTGTGCGTAGCGACAGATACGACGCATACGGCAAAATAGAATTTGCTCTAAAATCGACGTACGTGACGTAACTGATGTATTGCCGGACTTATTCTGTTTGAGCTATAAGCGCGTGAGTTAGAAAAGCACAAATAATTTTTTTTAGAATAACTTGCTTTAACTATTTATTTTCACTTGAAACAAAAGCGCTTTTGTATCATAAAAGTTTAGTTTTCTTCTAGGCCTAACCAAATTATAATCGATTAATTTCGATAAGCATAATGTGACTGAGGCATAGTAGACAGACAGAAATTTAAAGTTGATAGTTGACTTGGCTTTAGTGAATTATACATTCCTACAATTTCAAGTGACATAAGCATAATAATATTTGGTGTCAACTTTTATTGCCATCACTGTATGCAGCGAAAATGAAAAGGCGCTTGCAAACTATAAAGTGGGCATTGAGTAATGCGTAGCTGAAAATGGTATTGATTTTTATTAAACGGTTTTTGCGTGATGCCCGAACAAACATTTACACAGACAGGCAAAATTTCTAAAAACCAAAGTTTTGACTTCGCTTGCACTAATAAAAATCTATCCCAAACATATCAATAAATATAGACATCGCATTGTTACAATTGTATTACATATATGCTGGAAAATTCTCGATTGTCACACTTTTGATAGTTGCTAAATATTAATCGATAGTAAAATAACAACTTTATATATATTTTTAAATTAAATTTAATAACGAGTTTTTTGCTACCCAATGCATTTAATTTCAAAACTCAGAAAGGAAGATTCCAAAAAAAAGGTTATTTTTAGGACAGTACATAAGAACTTGGCATCCAGTCACATTTGCTCAGAAACCTTCGGCCTTTGAAATATTTATTTTTATTTTTTTTTTTAAATAAAACTATATTTTAATTGGTTTTCTTGTAAATTTAATAGAAACGAAGCTAGCAAACCAAAGATTACATGATAGTGTCAGCATAGGATAGATGTGAGAACGAAGACATCAAAAATGATTGAGTACTCGTACACATGTAAAAGAATTAAGCAAAAATATAAAAAATATGTATGTATGTATATAGAGCATAAATGCAGCGTATTCTCAATTCGGTAATAGACCAGCAACTCTAAACATGCGGCATCAATATCGCTTACATATCAAAAAGTTGCACAAAACCATTTCGGGTGTCGACGTGCTCTAGTGCTGGGTTACCGAATTGAAAAAGCGTCATAATAGATTTAGGCAAAAAAAAAACAAAAAAATTTTTTTGGAAACAAAAAAATTTCCAAAAAAAAAAAACCAAAAATAATCCTCAGTTCAATTAAGTGTTTAGTTTAAGTTTGATGATGCACACGCTGACATGGCAAAGGTCAACGCGGCGACACAAATATCAATTTAACACGTTGTTAGCGTTTGAACCTGCGCCTGCGTCGGCGGTTTGTCGGAAAACAATTCTTAAACATAAGACACAACCAAGGTAACGATACATATCAGAGTCGTATGACTCGCCTGTTTAAATTACCACAGTGATATTAATTATTGCTATTTAGCATGTAATATACTTATATATACATAAATATATATACCATATATAAATCTAAATATATATCTTTATGACTTTACTCATATATGGGTACTTGTGTAGTTTGTAACTAACTAACATAAATTAAGCTGAGATACATATATGTATGTATGTACACTATCTACTTATATACCACATTTATATAATACATATATAAATAACTATAAATATTAAATTTTTAATGAATTTTCGCGCTTAACGTTAAAGCTAATGTTTGTATGTATTGTACAGTTATACTAAGCGCGTATTGTATACATATATATATACTATTAAATAAGTTATATACTAACTATATGTATGTATATCATATACATATATACAGTATGTTTACAATTATTAACAAATTATTTGTAACTAAAAACAAATTCTGGATTATCATCAAATTTTTATATAGAAAATATATTGTAGCTATCTAATAGATAATATATACACATATACACATACACTTGTACACTTTAATTTAACAAACAAAGCATACGCATTTACAACAATTTTTTAAACTAATCCATTCACAAGAACTAATTCATTTTAAAGAACGGTTTGTTTATTTGAATATGCTAAGCAATTGGACTTTGTCTGATGAAAGTGTACACCCAGCCAAACAATTAACTTGCGCTCCGACGTAGTAGCGAACACGATCTTATTCAACACCCTCACGAAGTAGCACTCGGTACATGAACTGATAAATGCATGACATAACATGAACTTAATATTAAATATTTTTTATGCATCTATTTTTATTGCCAACACTGTATGTGTTTAAAGGGTCTTAAAATTAAACTAAGGCATCTAGAAATACATCGGTGAAATTTTGAGGCACTCACGTGCATTACATTTTGCGTGATGTGCGAACAAACATAGAGACAAACAAAAAAAATTGTAAAAAAAGATGTTTCAATCCAACTAAAGATATTTTTTGAAGTACACATGACTATAACCTATATTTTTTACATTTTCTATGATTATGACAGCTTTAACAAATTAATTCTTGCATTCTTATGAAAAACAAAACTTAAAAAAAAAACAATCTGTCTTAGAATTTTTGAAAACGTCCAACGTCAGAGTTTGTTCAGTATATTTTATTTAAAATTTTTTTTTGAGAACGCCCTATCTTAATGAGAATACAATACATTTTTAGCTGGGGCGCTTTTGGGCGAAATTATGCTGAGAAAAATTTTATAAAATTTAAGATTTATATTAAAGTGCACAGTCCAAGAGCAATACTTTGTATATTATCTTGAGATGATTTTAGAAAGAGAGTACGGTTTATCCGAAGGAGAATTATATTGCTATAAAATAACCTTGTGACTATTGGCTGGGATATTTTTGTAATGTTACGAGTCGGCTTGTACGATTAAAAACGTTCACTTTTACGATTAATTACATTTCGATAAACGATATTTGTTTTAGAATACATTTCAATCGTCATTTTACAAGTCTTGTGATTATTTTTGAATGTTTAATTTTCACTAAAATTGTTTCCAGCATGCAAATTCATATCTATACATAAATCGTACACATCATTTACATACACAAACTGCTATATACATACGAGTACATATGCTGATATACATAGACATACATACATATTTAAATACGATATAGTGTGAAAACCGTATTATAAATTTTAAAAATATAAAAAAATATTTTCTCAAACAATTTTTTGCGTACCATTACTAGTTCTAGTTGTCAATTTAAGAAATTTGTCAATAATATGTATTTAGTTAAACGATATTAGATTCTTATGAAAGTTTGTGTGATGTATAAAACGACGCCTGAATGAAAGATTAACATATTTCAGAACTTAGTTGACGAACGCCTTAACTTAAAATATTTTGCAACAACGCCCTAACTCAAGATTGGATTAAAAATACCGACAGCTAAGGTAAAAAAGTATTAAACTATCTTCTTTTTTGAAAATTTACTAAGAGCGTGTTTTTGCAAATGTTTTTGTAAGAGTGTTACCTACCACTCAGCCGTCAAAACTGTGCTGAAATCAGAAAACCCAATTCAGCAGTTAAAATAATCACCAAACGTATTCTTATATACATCACATGAATTAAAAAAAATGTTAAAACCGTAAACATATCAGATAATACGGCCAATTAAAAACTTTTAGCATTATATACAACATATAGATATATAGTATACATATACATATATAAAAAAGTATATACATTAGCTTCATGTATTATAAAGCAATTAAAACGTTGTATGGACACAAATAGGTTATTAACTAGAATATCTACGAAAGCATCTATTTACGTTCACACAAATTTCAAAATTAGTTTTCTGCATGCGTCTTAACCTCACTTTCTTAACACAATTTACTGTCATAAAGGTTTTTTTTATTATAAACGGCCCTTGTGAATGTTCGAAAGTCAACCATCAGTGCTGCCATCGCTTTTAGATTCATTTCAATATTTGTAAAGCTTACGCTTAGTGATGGCATCAATACAGTTAGAGTAATTACATATATCAAATGATGCCATATACGTATATTCAATTTAATAGACGCACCGGCGGCTGTTGCCATATTGAGCAATTTTCAATTATATGAAAATGTATGCCATGAATGACTTTAAATCATAAATTAGTTCTATGAAAAAAAAACTTAAACTTCGAACGCGATTTCTTAAAAAAAATTTTAAAACACTTACTGAAAACCCTCCAAGGATAATCAAGGTCTCAAACGAAATATCCACATATACATATCTCTCTGGAACTATTTATATTAGAGCACTTAGATTTGCTATTAGTATTGGGACTATTTTCGAATAATACTCGAATGGTAATATTTGAATAAAAAGGTGAATTATTCGAATACATATTACTCGAATTAGGATATACTCTTTGATTAAATATATTATTTATTCGAATAGTCCCATGCCTAATTGCTATATATTTACGTGAGAATAATCTTCCATGTTTCCAGAAAATTGGAATATGAGGTAGAAGGAGGCATGGCTAATCCAAAACGAGCAAAATATTTTCTTACATACATATATTTGAAAACAAATTATTATTTTTTAGACCTGCAAGTATTTGCAAATAATCTTTTACATACAAATAATCATGCATGATATATGCATATGTACATATATAGTATACAAAGCATATAAATCCAATTCATAAGTAACTACACACACACACATACATATGTATGCACACAAGTAAAAAAGGAAAAACAAAAAATCACGACAAAATCTCCCATCAAAATGTATCAATTAACAAACGAATAGAAAAAGAAGAAGAAGACAAAACTGTTGACATGGCTTATGTAAACATTTACCAATTTATGTATGTAGTACATGTATATAAAACTAAACATATATAAAAGTAAAAAAATATATTTAAAAACAAATAAATAAATATATATAAAGGTTTTCGCATTGCAAAAAAAAAAAAAACAATTTAATAAATACTAAGCAAATGAAAAAGTATGCAAACCATGAATAGAGTTATTGTTATAATTAACAATTTTACTCAAATGTGTAAAATAAAAATTATTTCAATGAAATAAAAAACAAACAAAAAATATACTACATTAAAAATAAAAATGTATAAATGAAAATTTGTGCAGCTTTTCAATTACATTTTTGTAGATATAAATATACATATTTATGCATATTGTATGAAATTTAAATTCAAATTAGCAAAAAAAAAATATAAGAAATTCAAAAAACTCATTTTGGAAACTAAACTTCAGAAAAGCATATTTAATACAAAAACACTTTGAAGCAATATTTTATATGAAGCAAAATTAATAATTAAATATTTAAAGCAAATATTGTAGATAATGTGTATTTTCGAAATATATATGTTTGCATATATTATGGGAAAAAAATCTACGTGAAAAAATTATGTCTTATGCAAGGTTATGCATCTAGAGTAGACCCTTTAGCTGCTAATTTAACTTTTTAAACTATTTACATATCGTCGATTTGACTTTATTAAAAATACTTTGAACCAGGTTTTGCGAGCTGATAAGTACATAATATGTTATATACGTAATATATTATATACGTAATCAAGTTTTGGAATCCTTTAAATTTGATCAAGTGGAAAATCTAAAGTTCTCAAAAATTCAATTTAAATTAAATTTATATTGGTTAGAAGATTTTTTCCTGGAACATCTAGCAATACAACGCTGCAAATTGCATCCCCTTCTGGGAAGCGGTTTCTGGGTGATGCGTGAACAAACATGCAGACAGTTAGACAAAAATTAGAAAAACTGTCATTTTGGTGTCTTTTATGACCATGTTCATCATTATTGGAGTTCTAAAATCCACACCAAACTGAAAAAATTTTTTTATGCACAAACAATTTTTTGTATAAAATTATTTTTTTATATTTTTATGTCAATCATAATTTGTTACTAAGTATTTCCTTAGTACTTGCTTCAATTTTTTTAGGTTTTGAAAAAAAAAATAATAATTAATATTGTGTACTTCAAAATCGTTTCGAGCTATTAGAAAACACTTTGGTCTTATTCTATGACCACCACTAAATAAGTATAATAATAATAAGACCACCACTGTATCTACGAAATGTAAATATTAAAGTGTAATTAGTAATTTACTGTATTCATTTTGTTTTGTGTTATTATGTATATTGGACCAATTTTGAGTCATCACTCGTCAAAGCGAGAAACTAAAGATGGCAGAAAGCCGCAACCGATTTTTCACAAAAAGGGATGACGTAAAATTGTTCCAATATATGTATACATAAATATGTGCTCTAAATATAGTTGTATATTTATTTATTAAAAATAGTAGATGCATACAAAAAAAAATCATAGTTAATGGATTGCTTTTTAAAAAAATTAAAATTAAAAAAATTGTGTTTAAATTTATATCATTTTTTTTTTTTTTGTTTACTCAATGGTCATTTTCTTTTTTTAATTATAAGTAAAACAAAACATCTCTAAAGTGATCACTTCACTCATAATCGTTATCCATAAGTTCATAAATATATATTTTTGTTTTTGTAAATTA
This sequence comes from Sphenella marginata, assembly GCA_951509765.1. Taxonomy (NCBI): domain Eukaryota; kingdom Metazoa; phylum Arthropoda; class Insecta; order Diptera; family Tephritidae; genus Sphenella; species Sphenella marginata. Next base: position 121,380,163 of record OX608079.1, on the reverse strand, counting down.
CTATACATTAAATATATACTTCATGTTAGCAAAAATGTGCCGGCAAAGTGTAATACAAAAAAAAAAAATACTTGCTAAAGTAAATAAAACAAATAATTAAAATTAAACTAAAAATCTAAAGCATTACTTATCGCAATTAAAACTAGGAAATATATGTATTTGTATGAATGCAGCATAAAGCACAACAAGACGCGGCATCCAAAGCTTGCAACGGCGTTATCGTGGAAGCTTAAGTGAAAGCGGTAATTGCATGAGCATTCGTTGGAATAATAAAATAAAAGACATACATATGCTTAAAACATACTAAACATATACATACAAAATAAATAAATAGTGTATAATATAAATGAATGTTAAGTGAACTATAGGAATCAAGAAAAGAAAGTGGTTAAGAATATAATCGACTTGGTAACTGAATAATTAAGTTTCAAAGATGTTTTAGTGTTCAATAGGTTTAAAAGAAAACTCATGGAATGCATGAAACTCATAAATAAATGTACATATAAGCACTTAATAACAAAAATGTTGTGTTAAACTTACAAATAGTATTTCAATTTGAATGTTATTTAAAGTTTGAAAATAAAACACATGCAATGAAATAGTGAGATTTCAAAATTTATTTTTTTTTTTAACGATCATTAACTTTGATTTTAATCACGTACTAAGCACTTTATTAAATAAAGAACTTCATGATGTGCTAAACACTTCATTTCGATAACAACAATCATGACATTTCGATTATTTCTACTCTCTTCATACAACTCTTTAAAAGCTTCACACGATAGCGCCCATTTACTAGACCACCATGACCTAACCTTAATTACAATAGGAATACAAAAATTGTTCTAGCGAATTTTGTTTTAAAGAATTTTTTTACGATAAATCGTAGAAAGAAGAAAAGTTGACCTAAAAAACATACAAAATTAATTCGCGACCATGTCTTAAAAAACTATTCTTTGATTTCTTTAATTTAAACAAAATATTTACCATAGTGATTGGAGTTGTAGAAGTATCGATATTCCCGCTATCGATATATACGATATTGTGCATGTGGATGCATCGACCGATGTCTCTTAATTTTTTGAATCTATTTGCTGTACTCATTGCTTAGGAGAAAACACCAATGCCTTGGCCGGTTTTTGCTTGTAAAATTGAAGCACTTGAAAATGCTTCCAAGTTTTGGCAATTTCTCAAATATTTTTTTGAATACTTTAAAAATAATTTTTTACACATTTTAGGTTTCGTTTAATAATAATTTTTTGTTTTATTTATTTTGTATTTATTTTAAATTCAGATACTAAGGAACTTCATATATTAACCCAAAAAGTAAAACTCATTTACGACAAATAAATAAAACATCGCTAGAATTATCGATACTTTTACGGCTCTAGATAGTAGGTGTAAACAAAGACAAGTGACTTAAACATTTTTTTGTTTTCATTTTTTTATTTTTTTTTATATATATATTTTATTTCTTGCCATTTTAAAGAAAAAATTAATGATTAAAATTATATAATCAATTCCCTTCAACTAAAACTAAACCTCATAGGAAACTAAAAATTAAAAAAAAATTCTCTAGTAACTTTAAAATTAATTGTTATTGTTCAATGGTTTCAAGAAATGAATGCTAATTGATTTTGAAATTCTCTTAAAATCTCCCTATCTCTCTCTATCGCTCTCGTGTTTATACTAAACATATTAACATTTATCTAGAGTTAGGAAATTGCTTAGAAAAATGTTGGATATTTCATGGATTATTTGGCGAAACCACATTTAAGAATTGCTCTAAGTCTTCTTTGTTTTAAAATCAATTACACTAGTTACATGCAACATGCATAGTTAGTAATGTAAAGTAATTATAATAAAAAAAAAATGAAAGATAAAAAATTAAAAAAAAAAAAAATTTCAATTTAACTTTAAGTGTTGATGTGTTGGTATTTCATTGATTAAAACAAAACAAAAAATATATTAACATTTCACAATTAATTAATTCAGTATTTGTTGTAACTTGATTAGAAAAAAATATAATAAAAATTAGTTAATTAGAAATAAAAAAATATTTAAACAATAAAGCATTACAATTTTTAATTACAGAAAAAGATAGCATACATACGACTTGAAATTAGTGTAATGTAATGAATATAATACATACATACATGCACACATACTTGCATAAACATACTAAAAAGAATATATTAAAATGAATATAGAGCAGCATAACCATGCCAGAGCGTTCTTGCTAGGACCTCAGCATTTATACGAGTATTCAAGTAACGCCACTCGTACTATATGTATATTTAACTCAAAAATAGTTAAGTCATTAACAAAGTGCATCATTAACGCATCATATACACATACATACATACATAGATCAATGAAAATAAAATCCCTATTAAATCATAGCAAAAGCCGCCATTAATCATAAAGTAGTAGCAAGCATAAATCCATTAAAACAATGACTTGGTTACTATTTATTGCCATTTTTTTTATGCTAAAAAGTTTATAGAAAAATATAAGCACTGATTGCATATCTACATGCATACATACAATCAGTCACACATACATATGTACGTATATAAATAATTAATAAATATTAAATACATAATCAATATTATAATGCAAATGTTAAAATGCAGCAACGTTCAATGAAAAGTTCTAAAATTAATGACATGCTTTCTAACTAACTAATACATAGAACAACACAAAAAACAAAAACAAAAGCAACAACAAATATACATACTAAATACAAAAGCAGCAACACCGTCAAATGATTGATTATAAAATAAAAAGAAATTGTAATTGTATAATAACATAATAAGTAACAACTACAACAAATGGAGTAAACATACTATTAAAATATACTAATTGTTAATCAGAAGAAAAATATCAAATGGTTTTATTTGTTTGCTAGATTGCCATTTAAATCCACTCTAACTGATTTGGATACGCTTAGCGTTTCTCCAGCGCCTAAATAGACGAATCGATTCTTCGTTTCAAGAACATAAAATGGTATAATAACTTTGATCCAATGTGTTTTAGTATGAGCAGAAAAAAAATACCCCCAACCGATTGTTCTCATAAATAGCGTTTAGACTAAGAAGTCTATTAGTTATTTTGGCTGGTTATAATTGTGCTTGATAGTGTTTTGTGATCTCTAGTTCTACTCTAACGAAATTACAAACTCCTTTTAATTCGATTGAATCTCTCATGATCTATTACATTTTTCACGTCAGCATTTTTGTCGGAATAAATGATAGACTCCTACATATACATTTTCATCGAAATATGTAAGAACCCCCCCCAAAAAAAAAACCCTTATTCTCCTTATTCCTCTTAAAAATAACACATATGTAGGTGGTAAAGATCTACTCACGATTTCCATCCAAGACCTATCGATTTCGGGGTTTAGGGACATTAGGGATGAAGTAATGGATATAGAAATATGCAATAAAAGTTAGCTCGTTAGATTTCAATCACTTTACAGATATCTGGTTGTAACTTGGAATTAGGAAAACCAAAGTTCTGTTAGCCTAGCTGCTTCCGAAATGGATCTATAAAAAAAGCTGTGGCATCCGTCCATAAAGACTTTCTTCTTCTGATTAATCTTATTCCAAAACCAAAGCAACGGCCTTTGCTTTTGAGAGATTGAAAATAAAAAAAAATTATATTAGCTTATTCTATTCACATGTTGCTAAGTGATTACGAATAAAAATTTACTAAAGTTGAACTAGCTGGAAATCGTTCTCTATTTTAATCACCTATTCAGTATGTTGTGTTGAGTAAAAAATCGCAGCTTAGGAAATTGTTCTCCATTGTACTCCCCCCTTTCAAAAATAATAAAAAATTGTGCAATGAGAAACGTGAAATTCTCTTCCGCATCCGTTGTGAAAGATCAAAAAAGTAAATAAGTGACGGAAATTGGAAAAATCAACATTACAAATTAATACAAGCACAATGGTAATGGTAACAACCAAAACAAATAAATATTTAAGTATGAGGGGGGTGGCGGGTAGAAGTAGCATGAATAAAGCACTACACAAAAGCAACCCTCAAAAAGTAAAGTAAACGTGCAAACATACATACATACATACATACAATCTACATTTTGATGCCCAAGTCATGTTTACTAATGAAGTTTGTTTCTAGCGAAGCGAAAGCTTTCTCTAAATCTGAGTTAAGGGCATGCCCACCCGACAGTGAAACCAATCCAACAAGTAAGTATTGACAGAGATTGAACTAAACCGAAAAATACCACACTTGTACCCACCAAAAATCGTTGGCTGAGTGGATTGACCGTTAGTTGCAGAGATATGTATAACGCTTAAGTTTCGGGTGCAAAACCCCCTCGCCCACTTCGGAGTCCAAAAAGTCATATATTTCAGGAATTGTGGATAAAAGATGTTCTAAGATTTTTTATAAAAAATGTGGGCGGCCCCCTTTCCAAAAATCCTAGCTCAGTCACAAGCCCCATGCAATACATTTTTCGAGCTTTTCGCTTTTTTGCTTGTTGGGTATTAACAAATACATACATGTTGTACTACGAAAGTGCGCTTAAAAGTGCTCTATAAAAAACTTTAGCATTGAGCTGAATATTTTATGCATTTCCAAGGAGCATTGCACTCTCCATAACACGTTAGTAAACTTTAATGGTTTCAATTTAGGAAAAAGTGAAGAATCTCTATTGCACTATTTTTCTGCTTCCTTCACTACAACCATTCAATTTAGTTTTCGTAATTAAAGTTAAAGGGAAGCTTTACTACATTTTCGCTTTTCAACGTAATGCCTTGGAGCAAATGGAAATCATTGACTTGAATCACTTCCGGCGCAATCGCCAATTCCCCAAGCACCACCATGCCACATCTGTTATCTGCATACTGATGAATCGACAAAACTTACTTTAAGGTCAATTTCCTATTGCAAAACATAAACATTCGAGCGTAGTTAAATTTATTTCTTCGTAATATTAACATTCATACAAACATACTTATGTACATGCAAGCAAGAACGTACGTGTCCCTCATCAACAACGAACAACCCTTAGTAACTTCATCAAACGCAAATAGTCTCGTCTTGCCCACAGCACACCTAGTTTTTGGCTACAAAAACAAAATTTTGCTGCAAAACTGCTGACGAACGTGAAATCATTTTCAACGCCCAAAACAAACCACACACAACTTGATATGCAATTTTCGTACCTTAGGCTATTTTCCTATTACTCGCTTACAAGCCAAATTGGCGCCCTTTAGCTTGGTTATTCATTTACATCCCAGTAGGTAAAGCAGTGTTGAGCAAATAACTTATTTAACATGCTTAAAAATGTAAAGGCCCATAATCATATTCGTTGCTTAACACCATTTTGCTTAAAAGCTTTACTTAACTAAAAGAGACATTTAAAATTTTGTTCAATCATAGTGATATTAAACAAAGATTTTAGCTAAAATAAAATCTAACAGAGTCCCACAACGAAAAAAAAATTAAGTTGGAAGAAATTTTTTAAGTTTTGCAAGATCACCCTGTGTCAACTATTTTATTCACAAACCACAGCAGAGTTGTGACAATAAGCAAAAAAAGCCAAAGACAAGTTTAGAGTGAGTGTTGTGTCATCGCACAACCACAGACACAAACCGTGATTTTAAAATTAAAACTCCAATTTAAGCAATAAAATGTATTTTGCGTTGACTACGACAGACATGAAATGATGTTTATTTTAGAATCATGTTTAAGTAGATAAAACTCTTTTTAAATTTAATTTTAATTTATACCTTTGAATAACATAGAGGTCACAAAACTCAACGGTTTTAAAAACTTATGCAGAACTTCGGGGTTTTCTGGGATTGGTTGCTTAGTGCAGATAAAAATAGCTGAAAGGGTTGGCAATTCTGTAGAGTTTTAAACAGTTGCACGCGCTGCGGAAACAAAATCAATTTTTAAGAAAATCCCTTTCAGAAGAATCTTGGAGCTTAGATCAACCTATAAACTCAGACTTTAAGTTCCGTATGGTATACTGGGATTTTGAGCTCACTTATGTAAATAATAATACATGTTTGTGCATGTCTTGTGAACAGTATGGGTCTCATCAATGACTGGTGATGCTGACGGATTGCTAATATTATTCCACACATGAAGATACACGCTGCTGAGTTCCATGTAGGTAATTTTACATATGTACAAAGGGTATTAGACGGGGTAAAATACTAAAACTATGTTTTGGCGACTTTTGTTAAGGTCGAAGACGCGGTTTTGAATTTCGATAACGCATTGCCCATGTCTCAAGCTTATTACTCGCACACGTCTTGCTTTACGAAAAATATATTTGGGATCTCTTTTTTAGGGCATTTAATTTCCATAAAATTAGAGGCTTCTACAAATTAATACATACTCAGCTCTGCAGTGTTTTCTTTCGTCCTTCTTATTCAAAAGTAATATCAATATACATAATTTTCATGACAAAAAAAGTTTGGCATGGTCTAATGAATATGCTGTGTTATACCGTTAGCAAAACCACCACCAACTCATGTGAAAAAGTGCCCTCCATACTGTTAACATATACATATGTGGTGTGGTGTGGGGGGCTCAACAGTTTTAGACAGTTTCGTATCACACAATTTCAGACGCCCTAAATGAGGAGCATAGACATTTTCGATTTCCTAGATATTAAATTATCACAGTTTAGCGCCAAAAGAGCAAAGACATGACGAGTTTCCTTTTTTGAATGTCTCACGTTTTAAATTTTTATTCGATTATTTATGCCTATATCAGTATTGCCATGCTTTGATATACCGAAAAATATTTAAATTGCATGCACGACATGGATATTAGTTAAACTAATTGGGCTCCACGGCGTATACTTAACCGAGAAGTACTAAAATTTTTTATTAAAAAATATTTTAATGATTGACTGCTGAAGCGACAGAATGATGGTGTCATAAATTTAATGACTGAATCATCTATTTGATACTAGCAGTAAGAGCTAATAAAGTTCAAAAGTATTACAGTACAAATATATTAGTTTTAAGCTAGGCAGGTATAAAAACATTTCATGTCTTGCATAGTCAACCTCAAACACATTTCATGTCTAAGATAGAGTCTTAATTATAAAATGGCGTAAAATGTTAAAATGACGGCTTGTGTTTGGCTTTTTTCGCTTATTGCAACAGCTTTGATATGGTTTGTGAATAAAATAGTTCACACAGGGTGACCTTGCAAAATATAAAACTTTTCTTTATACCACTAACCAACTTAATTTTGCTTCATAAGAGGACCCTCTTACACTTCATTTTAGCTAAAATCTTTGTTTAATATGACCAAAATTTGAAATGTCTTTTAAAACGTGTGATAAGCAACGACTATGATTATGTATCATTTTGTATTTCGAAAGATTCTCTGGGTTATTTGGTTAGGAATTAAGATGTACTGAGGTGATTTGATTCAAGTTTCATTGAGATAGTTCACCAGCATCACTGCGCAGTATATGGCATTTTTCAGGTTGAATGTATCGGTAATTTCAGGTTCACTACTTGACTTCTTGGGGATTCTTTTCGAAAATTTTTCGCCATTGTTATCAGAAGTTCCGAAAAGGATCCCAAAATGCTCACCAAACCAGTGCTCAAATAATCCAGAACTGTTCCTTGAAAAGTCCGGAAATAATCTCACAAAGGTCACTAAATGCAGCCGTAAGTTACAGTATAAAGCTCACTTATCTACGAGCGACAGAGTGAAAAAAGATGAATTGAGTAAGAAATCGGAAACAAGTATCTTGGTTGTACCAATTTCCTCCGTTGACATTGGATGGCAAGTATTACCTAAAATTCTTACCATGATTACAATTAAATTATATTGTATTCTCAAACCATTCTCAAACTTTTCAATGCACTCAAACGCTTTAATCCACTCAAAATCGACAGGTGGCCTTTTCGTTTCTTCGTTTAGCTGTCAATGTCAAATTTTCAAGAAAAATCCGTAGAATTGTCTAACAAATCAAAAAAGAAAAACTCGAAAAATTGTATTTTCCAACGTTCAACATGCTTAAATTTCTACCAACAACTGGCAAAATCCATTCCATTCGCATTTGGCAAAAGACACACAATCAAATTGAAGTTGTAGAGAAAATCTTTGTACGTCAATTTAGAAACTCGCTGACGGTCGCTAACAAGCAACAGCAACATGAAACAGAAGCCGTAAAGATTAGTCAAAAGAAGAACAAATCCAAGAAAACCGTAACATGTAACAACAACAAAAGCAATAATAATTCGGAAGCTTTGCAAGTGTCAGTGGAGCAGTCCAATGCAGAGCGACATAACGCGCGCTCAACACCATTGTACGGTAAATCCGTAATGGATTTACGGCTCAACTCTGGTGGACCATGCCGCCCGCCACTCCTCACATTGCCATTCATCCATTGCGAAACAAAACAGCGCGAAGGTAAGAATACAAAAAACTCCACGATTGAAACAATGAATGAATAGAGCTGTGGAAGCGCCGGGTACACTAGTTAATGGAGAGTGGGCTTTGTTGGGGTTTGGGTAGCAGCTGAGAAAATGCGAAATACAAAGAAACTAACAAAGTCAACCAAACACAAAACGCACGTCTAACAAAATAAAATCGTATTGTGCGCTAGCCTTTAACGCGCCAGCTCCCTTAACCAAAGCAGCAAAAACAATTGGCATCTCTACAAACGGGGTTGGCTGGTTGCTTGGTTGGTTGGTTAGCTAGTAAGTGATGGCGTGAGCGTGAACTTGGCATGTGGCAGCAGACCACCCGTTGAGCTATTTGGTATGCATGTCGGGGTGCAGGTCGCATACGTATACTAAGCTGGTTGCTGCGGTTGCCAGCTGCTGGTATTGAGTCTATGACAATCAAAAGCTGTGACTGTGACTGTGGCTGCGACGGCGGCTGTTTGCAGGATGTTGTTGCTGGTCTTTTATTAGGTGCGTTACAAGTTATTGTGCGCATTTCTTGTGAGGAATGAGATTTGTTTTTGCCATTTAAATTATTTTCCTTCATTTGCGCTTGTTGGCAGTGAATTTGGTATGGTCTGTGGTTTGATTGCTATGCGCACAGTGTGGGGTACAACATGGGTGTATGGGCGGTGGGGGGATGGCTGTATTTATGTTTGTGACTGTTGTTAAATTAGAAAAGCGCGGTTGAAGCGTAGCAATATTTCCGCATGCGGATTACATTTTTATCGTTTTTGTATGACAGCCAGCAGCCGTTGCTTGTCGTTTAGATAGCGCGGTGGGGGAGGGGAGCGTGGGGTTTATAACTCGCAATACTAAACACAACACCGTTAAGAGCATGGCAAGCGTGATTTTTGCCGCTTAATCATGTTTGTCGGTGTATTCAAGCATTTTATAGTATGTGCTTAGTTAGATGGTGGTGGCACGTGTAATTAGCTTTGGCCCCCCTTAATATTGGTATTATTTATTGATATCTGATGACTTTATTGGCATTTGCGAATTTAGTAAATAGTTGTAAATCTTTATGATTTAACACCACGAATAATTACGACATTTACACTTCGCGCTCCAGTTGACTCATTACGTTCATGAGGCGCGTTGGATTCACTTATGATTTATTTTTTTACGAGTACTTGAGAGAGTCGCTTTGGTCTAACCTAGAGCAAGATGTTATAATTTGAGACAGACCTCCACCAAGAAAGAAAAAAAAGGTTCCTTGTAATTTCACTTACTCTTAAAGCCTTTTCCAATGGGGAGTCTTTTTAAATAAAAAAAAAATGTGGAACCAACTTTTATTGCCACCACTGTTGAAAGTAGCAATATATTATATCCTAAACATTGAGTTGGAACTCTAGCACTACATTAAGGAAAGTTAAACTCCATTCTACAAAGCGGTTTTTACGGGATGCGCGAACAAATTTACAAACAAATAGACAAAAAGTCAAAATACTTTTATTTTGGCAACAAGCTCTCATCGTTGATAGATTAAGCTCACTTTGGTAGAAAGGGAGACTTCAGTGTACCGTTTAGTATCCAGTGAGAGTGAGTAGAGTATGAACCTAAGAGAGCAACACCGAAGTATAACCTCCGCCTGGTTCCAGCTCTTGCTAAACTAACTAGTGGCTCATCTTCCAAACAGTTTACGAGGTCCACACAACAGTTTACCAAATCTTTTCCTGTTCTTTAGGGGGTTAGAGAAATGCTTAAGATGTCTGCGTTTTTTCTGGAACTCGTAAGAGAAGTTTGGAAATATTACGAGAGTAATTCCAAATTTTTTTTATATTTAATCAAAACCGAAATCCAATAAATTGCTCTGACAGACAATAAATGTTCAGAAGCATACCATGGCCACTTCACCAGTCAAATTGAGTTATGGACTGCGCATTTCATATTCATTGGAGTGCCTAACAACATCCTTTATTGGGCAACATTCATAACATCCAAATACAATTGTATTACACAAATAATATCTAAAAATAAAAGATTATCTACCTATTGTAATAATTTTATTAGTCAAATGGGTTTCCTGCGACTAACCCAAACAAACTTACCTACATACATACATACATAGTACATATCAGCACAAAAATGAACCCTTATAAGTTTTCAAGAGCGAGCGCAAGTTCAGCACAATGACGTCAAATTAAATGCAATTTATTAGAACTTTTTTTTTTGCATCAACCCAACCGGTACGATGAGGCCATCACTATAACAATAGAGTCACGTGGCAGCAATTTGAGCACATGCCGCAATCCATATTTTCCTCTGCCGCCCTACCTAACTAAGCTTTTGTCGCTATTGTTGCAAAATACATTCCATAAATGAAGAAAGCGACAACCACAACCTCTGCTTGTATCCAACAGAAGCGTGTTGCCATCATTAGACCCCTCGTTATCTGATCTGTTTAAACGTGTTCTATAGAACATAACAATTCGCTATGGCATTGGCCTCTGTTTTGATAGTAAATTAATGTTTTGAGTTAGCGGTGTGGGTCTCGTTGATGGGTGCGTGTAAAATGGGGGCTTCAGACAACATTGTCAAGACAGCTAACAATATCCATGAGGTAAAATAAAACAAACACAACAATAACAGCATTAGCAACTAAATAAATAAAGGGAAGAAATCCAGCTGCAGGTACTAACTTGTTTTGTAATGCATTGCTACTCAGACAAAGTACTAGTTCAAAAGAGTTTTCTGATTTATTCTATTTTATTTTATTTTATTTTATTTTATTTTATTTTATTTTATTTTATTTTATTTTATTTTATTTTATTTTATTTTATTTTATTTTATTTTATTTTATTTTATTTTATTTTATTTTATTTTATTTTATTTTATTTTATTTTATTTTATTTTATTTTATTTTATTTTATTTTATTTTATTTTATTTTATTTTATTTTATTTTATTTTATTTTATTTTATTTTACTTTATTTTATTTTATTTTATTTTATTTTATTTTATCTTATTTTATTTGATTTTATTTTATTTTATTTTACTTTATTTTATTTTATTTTATTTTATTTTATTTTATTTTATTTCATTCTATTTTACTTTATTTTATTTTATTTTATTTTATTTTATTTTATTTTATTTTATTTTATTTTATTTTATTTTATTTTATTTTATTTTATTTTATTTTATTTTATTTATGTTAGTTGGTTAACTAGTTGCATTGTGCTTCGTTCCAGTTGTGCGGTAGCTTTGAACTATTTGGTTTGACTGCAGGGTGTTGACAACCACAAAACAGAAACAATTTACAATGAAAGGAACCTGTGGGAATGGCAGCAAATTCAAATTAAGTAATTAATATTGTTGATGGTCCGGTCCGTGGATGGGGCGGCACAAAAAAGTAAATAGAAGTATGCAGCGGTCGTGGCGGTTTTCTTTGCAGCCATCAAACGGCGGATTAAGTTAGACAGTTTAATTTATTTTGACTTTCTTGTGATGTAAGAAAACCAAGTGAAGGAGTGAAGCAGAAAAGTTCATAACAAAATCGCAGGGTATACAGGGGGAAGCATAAGAGAAGCTTATGATGACTTCTTTACTTGATGAAACTTTTTTCAATCGTATCGCTCATTCAATTCAATTTTCATTTGAATTTTATTTTTTTAAATCAACTGAGGACTTTGGACGTCTATTACTTTACAGCTTTTAACGACAGTTTTAATTAGTGCTATAGTTTTGTGCAACACTGTACATATGCCGCATCCTTCTAAAACCATTTACGTAAAGCTGTCATAAGCAGTGTTGATTTAAAATGTTTAATAATATGCCAATATTGCATTTGAATTTCGATATCACGCCATAAGCCGACAGCAAAGCTGCGGGGTTTCTAATGCTACTTTACTGGCAACAGCATGAAAGAAAAATGCAGATTTAAGCTAGCAACAAGTCATGCATAAAATTTAATACTCAAAAAGGTTTTAAATTATTATTATTACAAATATCTTTGGAATTATATGTACTGCAAATGTGGTCCTTTGTTAGTCAAGTTTGGTGGGAGAGCTACTTTTCTTTGCAATAATGCAATAATTTTTCAAAATTCTTTTTAATAAGTGTTTAAGAATAGAAAAAAATTTTATAAAATATATATTTGAATTAAATATAGTTCTAAGCTTCAAATTGAAAATTTCGTTTCAGGATGGCGCGAATCACTTGTATCAATTTCGAAAAAATGGCTTTCCACTGCAGAGTCTGTCGACGAATTTGGCTTTCCCTGCGTAAGTACAATTTTGTATGTATTCATTTTCGTGTTTGTCATGAGTCATTTACTACAAAATTATTTGATAGGCAAGCGTTACATCCGAAAATATTTTTTTTTTTTTTTAAATCTGGCAAAAAATATTGGCACGGCCTCACGACTTAATATTAATTTTTAGTGATCCTTTGAAAATCTACTTTGGACTTGTGAACAGCCACTAAACACAAGCTCCCACTCAATTATAGTACATTTGTACTCGTAATACATTTGGCATTTACAACTCTTAGACTCCCCCACCCTAATGCCATTTCAATCAATCAATTGCTTACTAAGTCAACAACTCTATTGTAAATACACAAGTAATCCTGTTTGTTATAATTAGTAATGCAAATAAAAATAAAAGTTCTACCTTATCGTCTATACAAAGAAATAAAAGTCTGTTTGTATTGATGGCTTACGTTTCAGCCTCCATCAGTGACCGTTTGAATCCTTGACTGAATGAAATCAATGTTGGCTGTCTTGTTGAAATGGACTTAACGACTTTACTGCCAACAAACGAGTATAACGAAACGCAATAAAAATTAACGGTAATTCTCGTGAGATTACAAGCATTCAAAGATTCGACTGACAAAGAGAAATCATTTTCATTCAAACAAAAATTCGAATAAAATAAAAAAATAAAAAAATTTAATTAATAAAAATGAAATAAAATAAAATAAAATAAAATAAAATAAAAAAAAATAAAATGAAATGAAATGAAATGAAATGAAATGAAATGAAATGAAATAAAATAAAATAAAATAAAACAAAACAAAATAAAATAAAATAAAATAAAATAAAATAAAATAAAAAAAAATAAAATGAAATGAAATGAAATGAAATGAAATGAAATAAAATAAAATAAAATAAAACAAAACAAAATAAAATGAAATAAAATAAAATAAAATAAAATAAAATTAAAAAAAATAAAATGAAATGAAATGAAATGAAATGAAATGAAATAAAATAAAATAAAATAAAACAAAACAAAATAAAATAAAATAAAATAAAATAAAATAAAATAAAATAAAATAAAATTAAATTAAATTAAATTAAATACAATTAATAAGTAATAATTCCGTCGAAAAATTCTCTTGTCTTCTTAAATCTTCGGAATTGAGAAAACAGCTTAATTCGGTTGTTACGAGTAATTCACATTAATTGACATTAAGTCTGTCTAGTTTACAATGTACCAAATATATATGTATATGTATGTATATATTTTTGTATACTACATATTTGAACAAAAATGAAAAATGTTAAAAATCTCGTATCTATTTGCAGACACTACCAAAAATACCAGTCCCACCGTTGGAGGAGACCATGGCTAACTACTTGCTTGCCATAGAGGCCTTCACGACACCGGCAAAACTCGAGTGTGTCAAACTTTTGATTAAGAAATTTATGGCACCAGATGGTATTGGCGCCAAATGTCATCAGTATTTGATGGAGAAACGTGACGCTGAGGATAATTGGGTAAGTTTAGGCATAGTCTCAATTAACCATTTTAAAACGTAAGCAAAGAAAATAAATCCGTCGACGGGTATACTCCGTTTGACAAACAAAAAAAAAAAAACAAAAAAAACAGTTGTGAACTATTTTCACAGCCATATAGATTTAGAATTTAGATGAATATTCGAAAATTTCACTTTAAAAATAATTTAAGGAATTCAGCAACTCGGAAGTGGGAAATCTATAGTTTTGGGAAACTCAACTAAAATTGAAAAACTTAATATTCGATTACCTTCTCTAACATAAAGTTTATTACACATTTTTTTGTAGACATTTTTTCTTATTATTTTCCTTGTTGTTGTGGCGATTGAGGGTCTATAACTGGCTGCACCGGTGGTTCGTTTTCAACAGTTGGTGGAGTTGGAGGAGGTGTTGGTGGCGTAGGTACATTCGGATCTGACGTAACCGGGCTTGGTGGTCCGGGAAATGCTGTGGTCGTGGTACCAGTGCCTGGATTTACACTTGACGAAATTGTTGGAGGTGTGGGACCAGGTGCAGGTGTTTGGCTTCCTGGAGGTGAAGGTGGTGTTGGTGGTGTTTGTGGTGTTTGTGGTGTTGGCGGTGTTGGCGGTTCCGGAACTCCACTACTAGCTGTTGTTGATCTAGTGGGGATAGTTCTTGTTGTAGTCGTTTTAGCAGTTGTTGACGTACTATCTGGATAATTTGGTGTTGGATAGCCTATCGTAGTTGTTGTTGTTGTTGTTGTTCTTGTTACAGTACCACCGCCCGCTGGTGGTGGTTGTGTCGCAGAACCGATAGCCACACAAACTGGAGTATTTTGTGTTCTAAGATTAGCACAACTAACCGGCGGTATATAATCGGCGCATGAACCACACACTTGGAGAACATAAATAAAATATTGTCCACTCGGACAGGGCGTCACAACTGGATTTCCAACACCGACACATGCATAGTATGTCGATTGATTCGCATAGTTGGGCCATTTGATGTAGATGTCGTTGGGCGAGCAAGCTGGCTGCAATTGTGTGTTGAAGGTCTTGAGCGCACTGCAATCAGCGGTGGCATAATGAACTGCAGAAATAAGGCAAATCAGCGCGAAAACTGGAACGAAAAATAAAATTTGTGTGTTAAAATCGCTGAAGATTCCCGAAGGGTTGCATAGTGCACAAACTAGTAGAAACGGTACTATCAATTACCTGTCTTCATTTTGGCGTCGTTGTACGGCACGCTTTACTAAGAACACTGATCTCAATTGCTCGTTCGATCCCTTTATATCTAATTCATTTTATATACCTGGCATATGTGGACTACGAATAGAATTTTTTAATCAACTTCTGCCAGCAAAGCAGTTAACATTTTGCAAAAAAAAAAAACAAAAAAAAACACAAACGAATTTGATTTGAAAATTCTTTATTAAATTTAATCTCACACGTACATGAATGTGCGTATACATGTATGTGTGTAGTTATGTGCTTTAAGGTCGTCCCGAAAGTATTGCCGACATTTTGATATTCTCAACTACACTTAAAAAATGGACACGTTACAAAATGACAGCTAAAAGTAAACAGCTGATTTAGGGATTTCTTGTCGAGCACAACGGAGCTCTTGAGGCAATCGGCAAGAGCTAAATCCAATTCAAATATTTTAAATTTAACAACATTTCATAGATTTTGTGCTCAAGGATCCGTATAAACTGAGCATGGGGGCCTAGAATGCAATTCAAAAGTACATACATACATATATACACAGCGAAAATTTCAACAGCGACGCCCTACTCATAATACAAATTTGAAATGACTATCTTCTCCTCATACATTAAGGCGAACCTTAATGTTTAACGTTTATTTACTTGCATAGTGATATTCCGTTATCTGTATAATTATTCTCGTTTGTATTATCAGAGGATGAACTGATGTTCATGCTCAAGTAGAATTTGAAAGTAGCATTAATATATGATGGAATAATTTTCAGAAAAAAAATTTGTATTGATTCAATATCAGTAATAAGGTTAGTGAAGCTACTAACTCCAATTTGCTATAAAATTACACTACCGTCATTTCCGGCGATACTGCAAATCCGTAGACAGGAAATGAAATCATGAAAAATTAAAAAAAAATAAAACAGATAGGAGCAAGTTTTTGCCTATAATCAGAAAGAGAATAAATTGTACATATGTATGTGATATTTATGCTATATTATAATAAATTAAATTAAAATAAATTAAACAAAGATTCCAAAACTTCTTTAACGCACGATTATAGTTACCAAAGATTTAAGGTTAGGTTAATTTAGCCCATTATCGTTACTTATTAATTATCGAATTTTTTGTTTAAATTTTAATTAATTTTCCAAGAATTCATGCTAGCATCGACTTACGATTTTCTGTTTCCCATTTATTTATTGGCATTTGTTTATCTTAGATCGACAACAGCTGAGTCGGTAAACAATTTTAAGCACAAACGCACGCATTAAAGTGTGATTATACTTGCATAACATAGTCTTTATTTGACTTGAGAAACGACACATTGTGTACCGCTTTAAAGCAAGGACAACTTTCCTTATCCATAAATCCATAGTCATAACTATACCATATTCTTAACCACATCTATTATAATCGATTATTGGCATCCTAACCATAAACAGCTGACAATTCTTGCTAATTGATAGTAAGAGAAATTGCTGCCACTAGGCCCGTCCACAATGAACACGACGGCGGCGAACGACAACGACGAAAAACTGAAGCTTGACGATATTTGCCGTCAAACATTGGCGACATGATTATAATGAGAGCAGGGCCGACAGGTGCGAATCATCTTGAAAAGTAGCAAAAAATGTTGTAAAAAGTGTGAAAGATTGGAAAATTGGAATTTATTTTACAAGTTATTTACTCTTCCTTTCGTTTTTATTGTCAAAAAAAACCAAACGCCACCATCTGCCGCTTGTCAAAATAGAATTAGATTTAATCTGGCGACAGCGGCATTTGTGATTGATTGCCGCTTTGTCGCGTCGTGTTCAAAAAATTCCTCCCCATAAGACCACGTGTAAAAATAGTTTGACAGATGCCGCTTGTCGTTTGCCGTTTTCATTCTGGTTACCACTACTGTGCTGCATGAAAGCAATCAGCTGTTTATGGATATGACAGACAAACCAAAATTCAATCAGCTGTTTATGGATATAACAGACAAACCAAAATTCAATTGGTTGGCTATGGTATGGTTATGGCGTTAAGGTTATGAGTATGTCACAATTAACAGAGCTTTTATGAACTTTGAATTTTGCCGCTTATTCAACACTCAGACAAATTTATATTGACTTAGAACGCTGTTGATTTTTGATTTGTTACCTAAGTTTTAAGAGGCATTTAATATATTTTGGGTTAAAATCGTTTGTTTTAACCAAATATCGCTAAGAAATTCAAAAATTCACGCAAATTGAAGTTACAACATTTATTTTCTTTATTTGTAAAATTCCGCTTGATCAACTATTTGTGTTTAAAAAAAATAATAATAAGACATTTATAGGGAGTCAAAGCACTTCACACAACCCAATCAATCTATTGCTTCTTAGGTGGTTTCGTTGGTGGCTTTCGAGCGCCTGATGATGGCTTCCTTTGTGGTTTCAATGGTTTGTTTTTGCCTGGTGTTGGCGGTTTTTTAGCAATCGACACTGGTTTCTTGACAACCGGCGGTGTTGGTTGTGGAGTGGGTGGCAGCGGTATCGGCTTTTGTTTGTTGGGCGGTGACGGTTTCACTACTGGCGCAAGTTCCTCGACAACATCACTAGTTTCCTCATGAACGCCATTGTTGCTTTCATGTGGTGGTTCGAAAATTGAACTCTCCAAATTTGGTGGCTTTGAATTTTCCTCAATGATGATTGGTGGACTTTGTGGGCTCCAAGGTACTTGTGGCTGATTATCACTTGGGTAGAATGGTTTAGGTAGCGCGTTTACGCTACTGGGCTGCTGCTGCATTATGCCACTTTGCTCCAATGTTGGTAATTGATTTAATGAACTTGTTGGTAAAATATCGATAGGTGGTGGTGGTATGAATTTACCGGGTTCAGCACAAGATTGCAACACAAAAGTAAACAATTCACCAGGATTGCAGCTCATTTTGATCTGTTTGCCACCGATGCGCGTACATACATAATAATCGGAATTGCTGTGGTAGCTCGGCCAACGTATGCCAACTTCATCATGGTTGCACTTTAGCTGATAGTCCACTAAACCGTGCGCCAAAACTACCAGGCAAAGGATCGTTACGGTCAGTGCAAATGCTAGTTTATGGATGAACAAGAAAAATATATATTAAAGCTGTGTACAGAACTCGAGATACGCTGCAACATATTTACCTCTCATATTTTGGCTGTGTCGTGTCCCCGTTTATGTTGATCTTCTTCCTATTGCTGTTATCCTAACTATTCCAAGTGAAACTGATGAACTGTGCGATTTTTACACCAGATCTCATTATTTATAGCGAATTTTTTATTTCTTTTTCCACTTATCAAATTTCATGATGATTGCTGATCAAAAAATAGATAGCCATCTGATTGATTTTAACTGTCAAAAAAATTTTTTTTACCATTATGATAGCAATCACTTAGTCTAAAATTACGATTCTGATAAAATTCGCTGTTCTGTTGTGAGTAAAAAGATAACAACAACGGAAATGACGCACCCTATTTTTTTTTATTTTTTTTTTTAAGTAAAAAACTCGAAAGAATCTTGTAGAACATATGGGGAAATCCCATACAAAGGAAGTAAAATCGCAAACAAATCAGATATTTAAACATGCTGAACTAAAAATGTTCGAAACCAGCCCTAGGTCTGCCTCTCGGCTATGCAGAAAACGGCCGACTTAAACTGATCCAAGCCGTCAGAACATTAAATGATTGTTTAAGCGACATACATACATACATAAGCTACGGTTATTTCATTTGTTTATTTTATTTGCATTGCATGCTATTGTAATTCGCAATCAGTTTATAAAATATTTCGAAGATATAGTTTATGTTTTGGAAAGCCAAAGTGTGGTTTTTCATACAGAAAATGAGGAAGCCAATCGCGCCATGCCTCAGAGCCAACAGTGCTCGCCACCAATAATACATATATACTCTCTCGTTCTCCAAAGAACATTTTTAGGCAAACATGGTCGTCAGAACCTGAGCCAAATGAATAAATACCTTTTTAGCAAAATAAAAAATAAAAAATAATAATAACTTAAAAAACAACTAGCCTTCTCTAAAGCTTAGACAATGATATTACAACTTTGATCCGATGTTTGTAAGTATGCGAAGAAGAAGAGATATACCCACGAATAACAATCCCGAAAGTATCAGGGTAATGAGCTCAGTCGTTTAAGCCATGTACATATGTACGTCTGTCTGTTTGAACTAGTCCCTCAGTTTTAGAGATATCTCAAAGAAAGAAAGAAGAATTTTGTATGAAGCCGTCATTTCGTATGATATTAATAATTTTCCGGAACCAGCAAGATCGGACCAATACAACGCATGGCATTCATACAATCGATTGTTCCGATAAACGACTTTTGGGCTATAACAGCCGAAGACAACACTTTCCTTACTTGTTTTTAATAACTCAAGACGGTGATTAGATACTACCAATGAAACGATTCTTCGAATATTATATACATATTACCCATTGACAATCACTCAAGGACATGCGCAGGCGTAAAAGTCTACACATGCCGTAGGTAAATGTGGGTCGTTCCGTTATCTCGAATCGAGCGTTATAGCGTTATCAACGAATATTAAGAATGTTAACTAAGAACTGTCATTTGTTTAATTAAAATCGCGAATTATTTCCTAGAATCTTATCTATTTCGTTTGATTTGTTTTATATATAGAATTTTATTTGTCTAATTGCAGGCCTATAACTATTGGTTGAATGATATGTACATGGATGTACGTTTGCCGTTGCCAATCAACTCAAATCCGGGTATGCCGATGCCACCTGTTCGTTTCACCACAGTACATGATGTGGCACGATTTACAGCATTCATGTTGAGCGGAATCGTGAAACATAAAGAACTACTCGATAGGTAAAAAAAAAGTATACGATATGTTTATTAATAATCGACTAATCGATTAAACGATTACTGTACTTGTTTCAAATTCCATCACCTTCACAAAATTGCAGAGCCCATGCTTTGCATTTGTGGAAAGAGTTTTTTTTTACTTTAAAAATTGTATCAACCAAATATTCGAATATTGAAGCATTAGCCGAATTCGAATAGTTGCTATTCGATTAATCGATTAGCCGAACGATCGTTTGTAAAAAAGAGGTTTTTCCGATAAAAATGATCGATTTCAAATTTAAATTTAAACTCGATATAAACAAAATTTGATACCCATATTGGTCGGTAACTGCTAAACCGATATGGTTATCGTTATAAGGGGTATATAATATTTTTAGTAAGACCTCTAGTAATGCATTGGTGAAAGTTTCATTCAATTCTATGTAGCAGTTTTTGAGTGATGTGCGAACAAACTTTTAGGCAGACATATAAATATGCTAAAAACTGTTGATTTGGTTTCTTCAATAATTTTTCCTTGAATATCTGCAATTCACAGTTAAATCTAATTGTATTTTCATTTATACTCAGCGGCAATTTACCCATCGATCGTGCAGGTTCACGTGAAAAGAATCAACCGCTATGCATGGCACAATACTATCGTCCACTAGGCTCATGTCGTATACCTGGCGAACAGCGCGATAGCCAACACACAGTTGAACGTGCTGCAAAAACGGACGAGCATGTGATCGTTGTATGTCGCAATCAGATGTATTGTGTCAATGTGAAGACCGCAGCACGTGGTCGAATGTCAGAAAGTGAGATCGCTTCAAATATTTTATACGTACTTAGCGATGCGCCCTGTTTGCCAAACAAACCACCAATGGTGGGTCTACTTACTGCCGAGGAGCGTACACGTTGGGCCATGAATCGTAAACTATTGCTGCAGCAAGATGTCAATCAAAATAGTTTAATGCTAATTGAGAAAGCGCTTTGTCTCGTGTGTCTGGATGAGCCGCTACCGAATAGTTTCAATGCATTAACATTTACGGGCGCAACACCAACAGGTCACATGGTGGGCGATCGTGATGATACGAGTATGTTACACGAAATGATACATGGCGGCGGTAGCACTTTCAATTCGGCCAATCGTTGGTTTGACAAGGTCTTACAAATTATTATTTGCACCGATGGTACGTGGGGTATTAACTATGAGCACTCCTTCTCGGAGGGTGATGCTATTGTCAGCATTATTGAGAAAATTTATAAAAATCTGGAAGATAAGCAAACAGCATGCAATAGCGTGCCAGCAGATCCACCACCCGAACGTATACCATGGATTATAACGCCTGAGCTGGAAGAACGCCTAAAGCAGGCCACAGTTGCTGTGGACAAGTAAGTGCGATAAATAGGGTTGTTGAGTAGGCGTTTTTGTTAAATTTTCATATTTCCATTGCAAACAGGGCAGTTGGTGATTTTGATTTGTATGTTTATCGTTACAAGGGTTATGGCAAAAATTTTATCAAAAAATGCAAATGTAGTCCTGACGCTTTTGTGCAATTGATCATGCAATTGGCCTACTTTAAGTAAGTATCGCATGAGACTTTTGTTTCAGCTACTCAGCTTAGTTATTTACATATATTTGCTATAACTTTGTTTCGATTTTGGCAGATTGTACGGCCATTTGGTAGCCACATATGAAAGTGCTTCCACTAGGCGTTTCTTACTGGTAAGCATTTGTTATTTTGTGTAACAATGAACATTGGGGTGGTCCTTATTTCCGAAATCATTAAAATTTTCCGAAATCATAAAATTTTCCGAAATGATTAAATTTCCGTCTTGAACCCTAATCTAGTTTGTTGTAGTTATGTTTATAAAGAGAGTTATTTCGGGTCCAAAGCCTCCCTTCAGAATCCAAAAAATCATATTTTTTAAAAACAAGATTTGATATTCTATTCTCTGAAATGGTTCTGGAAATAATTCATTAATTAAATATTGAAACACGGTTTCAAAAGTCAAAGTATAGTCTAAGCGACTTCACAAAATGCTTATTAAAAATATAAATTACGACCACCCTAATGTGCATCCCCTTAGACTTACACTTATAAGCATAATAAATACATAAATTATCTAACCCTAAGGGTCGCGTCGATTGTATACGGGCATCTCACAGGGAGGCACTCGAATGGGCTACAGCCATGTGTCAAGGTGAGGGTGCAAATGTACCCTTGGAAAGCGAAGGCGAGGACGAGGACACGCGTAAAGTTAAATTTAGCATTTATAATGTAAGTTGTAGCCATATTTACATCTAAACAAAAACCGTTAATTATAATCATTAATTTGTTTTCTTTTCCTTTTTGCTAAGCAGAAAGATAAACTCAAAGAACTTTTTCGTGTTGCGTGCGCTCGCCAAACTGAAATTATGGTTCAAAATATACTCGGTCATGGCATCGATATACCGCTGTTGGGTTTGCGTGAAGCCAGTAAGGAATTCAATAACGGCAAAGTGCATGAAATTTTTGCCCATGATACCTTCACAACTGCCAATACTTTTCTGCTGAGCACAAGTCAGGTATGTATCTATCAAATAGTGCACTAATTTTTAATTCAATTTTTTTTAGCACACAAAATCACAGAAATGCTTTTTAATCAAGTCATCCGTGTCGTTGACTAATAATTATTAGTTTTAGTTATGTACATAAGTGCGATTAGTCAATTAGGCGAAGACATCAATTAATCGAAACTTTATTCATTAATACAATGGCGGCAAATAACTAACGATTAATCAAAACTTTTAATTTCCAGATTAATCCCATTTGACTTAATTTTAAACATATTTCATTATTTAGGAAACTAAGTCACAGTCTGGTTAAGCAGAATCTGATTAATTAGTTTAGCAACTCTAACTAGTTTCGTATTCATTGATTTAGTTGTTGGAAGTACCCGGAAGAAATTAAAAAAGGTGTTCATATTTGAAATAAAATTTTTTTTTTGTGATTAAACAGTAATTAGTCGGGACCAGATTAATCAGCAGATTTTGAATAACTAACAAAAATTATTAATTAGTTATTTGTTTAATCGAGTAATCGCACAAACTGTTCAGTGATAAGATAGCACTTTAATTAATTTATTTTCAGTTGTTTCATAAATAAATCATAAAAATTAATGAAAGTTCAAAATTAATCACTTCAAAAATAATTAGTGAAAAAAATTAAAAATTTCAGTTTATTACATATTTCATTCATAAGTCGTTTAATGCTTGCAGAAAAATCAGTCACTATTGTTTAAACCCATATTTTAGCAAACAAGTTTTTTTTATTTTGGAAACTAAAACTACACATTTTTAATAGAATATTTCTCACAACACTTTTTATATATGTATGTATGTATATTAATTCACTCTTTTATTCATATCTGTTTTTATTAAAACTAAATATTTGAATTTTTTGCGCACCTCAACTTTGGTATTATGCACTCAAGGATACGTACGTCTGTATGTTTGTATAGCTTCAGCAATGCACCGTATATCACTTCACTGCACCGTATGCTTAGACTATACCGTTAAATAATGCTAATTGCACAATGCAGCCGAGCATAGATAAGTAGTCACTGTGAAAGAATAGGCCCACACGCACTCTACGCACTAATGACGCACATTTATGAGTATGTATGTATGTATGTTTGGATTATATGTAAATATTAGGGATGACAATTTTTACCGTTTTTACTCGGTACTTTTTATCGAAAATGCTATACTTTTTAAAATGAAATTCGAAACCGAAACATCAATAAAAAACATTAGAATTCAAAAATATCCTGGGACTTTCGGCCACTTAAAAAGTACGGTATTCCGTGATTGACATTCCTAGTACATATACATATGTATAAGCTATTTCCTTATATTACCCTCTAATATACTACGCACCTCCTACTTTTTAATTGGTATATGTACATATGTAAGTATGTATGGCCATTAGACTGGTCCTTAAAGCATATTCACTCCCTCTCAAGGCTTTAAATATTACGTAGTAAATATATGAAATAAGTAACAAAAAAAAAATACAAACCTGATTCAATGTAGGACTTTTTGTGCAATAAATAAAGACAGTTTTTTTCTGCTGCAAAAAAAAAAATTATTAATCTCTTTATCATAGTCAAATTAGGGTGTTTAGTTTTTTGATGACGTTTTCCTACCTGATAAAAAAAATTTGTTTTCACGAACGATTTTATATCAAAAATTACTTTTTTACTATAATTTTTTAATGAAAACGAATGGCAAGATATAAGAACTGACCACAAAATAGGTATATGCATCAAAACTGACTTACCTTATTTGCTCCCTTTTTGTGCTCAAAGTCAGTCAGAGAACCGAGTAGTTCCAGTCACCCAAAACTATTTCCGACTATTTTTGACTTGTACTGTCACAATTAATAATTAAGCACTTTATTTCGTTCGATACATTTTTCGCTAACAAAAATTTAATTGAAGTAAATTAAATTTACCCTTCAATTCTTGTCGAAAATAAAAATTATAGTTTTTTTTTTCAATGAGAGGATGAGTTTACTTCTTCGTCTGCTCAATCCATTGAATTAGTTCTTTGGGATCTTAGTTTGATCACCTCATTGAACCTTAGTTCAACTAATTGGAGTAATTTTATAGTTCACTTTGAAACACTTCAATTAACTCGCTGCCATAATCAACATTTCCATGTGCATATGTTTGTAAGGAAGCCTTTGCTAACAAAAACAAAAAACATAAGTTAAGCACTCACTATTGCATATATGTAAATTACTAATTTTGCGACACGTGACAAATTATAGATAGAATTTTGCAAAAATTCTCACCAAATTCGATCAGCTGTTGCGATGAGTTGCCATACTCATAATATACATACATTTTCACTTTCAAAGTTGGCAAAGTTTAGTTCAGTTTACTGAACGGACTTACATGGTTGGTCAGAAACAAAAAAAAATAACGGTTTTATTTAAGTGTCAAAAATACAGTGCGGACAAACTTTGCATTTCACTTTAGATTTAATATCAATTGCCGTCTCAAAGCAAAGTGGATTAAACCAAAAATCATTGTATTTCCTAAAAATTATTATTAACATTGCGAAAGAATCTGATGGACTTGGAACTTTTTTTATTGGTAATACTTTCCATCCAACGTCAAGTGTTAATACCAGTCCAAAAATCTTGAGAGAGGTATCAAAAGACGCGTCTTGACCTCCGTAACAATAATCCGAAGGGGGAAAAGCAATATTTTGTTTCTGTGAAAAGTGATTAGTGAAAAACCGAAAATTGACCCGGGTCAGACCCCCAATTCGGGGCCCGATCCACTTTTTTTCTGTGCAGAGCACCTTTTCGCGTAGGCGGCCTTCGGCCGCGCTTCAAAAAATAACCCTGGGCTACGCCATTCCAACTCCGGGTGTGTGCCATAGCCGTGGCTACCGCCACGGTGATGTCCTTCCGCGTGCCACTTTTTTCTCACAGGCTAATGTGATTACAACAACCACATGAAAATGACAGAAAAATTGTGAACTTTAACTGCAAATATCGGATTTCCCCCTCCAGATTATTGTTACGGGGGTGAAGACGCGTCTATTGATACCTCTACCTAGATTTTTGGACGTGTATTAACACTTGACGTTGGGTGGAAAGTATTACCTTTTTATTTTATCGTTCTCCAACAGTTTTCCCCTAAAAACTAAACACCCTACCAGACTTACATATATGTAAAATAGCTGTACTTTAACTAATCATTTGTGATAATAATTCCTAGGTGGCCACCAAATCGGATGCTTTCATGGGCTATGGCCCCGTAACGCCACGTGGTTATGGTTGCTCATACAATCCACATCCGGATGAAATTGTTTTTTGCATATCCGCTTTCTTTTCCTGCGAAGATACAAGCACAACACGCTTTGCTAAATCACTGAAAGAATCATTGGACATGATGAAGGATTTGATGAGTGATGAAGCAGTAAAGAAATAATGAAATGGAAGCAAAGCGCAGAGCTAGCAAAATTATGCAATAATAAAATGTCTGAATAATAATTGCTAACAACAACAACTTGCATAAATATATACATATGTACATATGTCAAATGCAAGCAAACAACAAAAAACATATCAGCAAAAGTACCTTAACTGTTTAACTGTAGTAAAAGTCGTTGAATTTAGTTAAATTGTATTATACGTACATACATGCATATAATGTATTATATAATCACATACAAGCAAACATATATCTATATATATATATACATACATAAATATTTAGTAAAGAGCTATGTACTAGAGAAATTTATGAAATCGTTGAAAGTATTATTGTTAGTTAAGAGAAAACCTATTTCAGGCAAAATTACACAAGAAAAAAAGAGAAAGATTTGAAGGCGAATGCTAAATAAAGGAAAACTATAAAATAGTTAAAAAGAAAACAAGCGAAGCCTTCGAAATATTATCCACTATATAAATTTGAGTTAATTTTAAAAGTATACATATTTATGTATGGCAAAAAGACAGTAAATCGTACATAAACTCAAAAATTTGAGGGTTTTGAAACAAAATAGCGCGCAAGTATTATGTTATGTGCACACTAACTTGATTGACAGCTCATTCTTAGTATGGAAGCAAATCATGTTGAAGAAAAAGTAATTTCGATTCATTAAATATTTCACTAAAATAAAGATGAAAGCACTTAGTATTTCCCAAATCAAGTTCAAAATTAAAAACCAATGGATTTTTATCTTTAAGTCACTATCTACGTGAGTATTCAGATTTTGTACGATTTACTGGTTAGAACGCTTGTGATATGTCTCGTCAAGTGGAGAGTAAATTTTATAACTTCATTTCATTCCCATGACTCAGGTTTCAAATGCTTTTTTTTCAGTATAAAACTGTTTAAGCCGAATCCATTAGTGGATGCAAATACTTCTGAATTATTTATAGGCGAAAACTTTGAAATGAAAGCAATAAAAAAAAATTAGAAAAAAAAATGTATAAGCGCTTAAAATTTTGATCGCTAACTTGCAAGCGAAAGTTCACATTTGATTTTCAAAGTAAATTCCAAATTTTAAAAGAAAATTTAATTTTGTTATTTTATTCACATGTCGCTAAGCGCGTGCGAAATAAAATTGACAGCTTAGTTGCCATAGCATCTCTCTGAAAGTTATTTACTGCGCAAACACATAAAGTAATACATTTAATAAAAAATATATATATAGTTGACTTTCAGAAAAATAGTAAAAATTGTGAAAACAGCTAAAATCAGCTAAATTTGTTTTTTTTTTTTTTGCCAACCGTATTTTTTCTGACTGCTTCTTATCTCAATCGGCTTAATCTAGTCGGAAATCGCAACGAAGTGAATGCATCAGAAAATAAATATTCCATTACTTAACAACTATATTGCAAAGCCAGGCCAAATGAGAGGAAAAATTTAAAACAAAAAACTGCAAAACTATAGTCAATTAAAAAATGTACAAGTAAGTAATAAAAACAAGAAAAAAATTGGAAATTCTACGTTTTGCTTCAATCATTTTAGCATACCTAGGCATAACAAATGCCAGTAGAGTCAAAGTTTCCGACACAACCTATCAATACAAGGTGTCGTTATCCCATCATCTGATAGCTACTTTTTTCTCAAATTTTGACACTATTAATTTAGCCGCCGTACGATTTTGATATTAGTCCTACGAATTTCAAAAACAAAGTACATTGAACATTTATGGATTTGTGTTTGTAATTCGCCTGGCTTCCACCTTCTATTAATTCGCCTCGTTTTTACATACTTATTAGTTTATTCGCCTTGTTTCCACCTCGTATTGAATTCGCCTTGAACCAATAAAAGGTGTTGGCAAAGCGAATTCAACCGTATTATCTGAAATTCGTCTCGAATTTTTGTAACAAAATATCAATCTTAAAGACAATATCAAGGAAATCCCCATTTTCTTTTACTGAGATTCTGAGATACAACTGTGCAGTAATAACAAGCAATCAGCTGTTTCTGTTTCGGGTGGACAAACTGGCAGCTGCTTCGATATTACCACTATGCATCTTTTCGAAGATTTTCCCAGATTTATATGTTAACAGGAAACTTTGTCTGTTGAATATTTTTTGACAAACAACACACTTTTTATTATGTTAAAAATTCCTTTGTGGTTTTGTCACCCTAATTTACAAACATAAAAAGCATAAAATTTAGATATTATTAAGATCAGCTCTTATAAAAATAGACTTGAATGAAAAACATACATATCCGCATAGAATTATGCAATAAAAGCGAAATATACATGCATGTATGAACATGAAATTATAAAAACACTATAAATACTAAGCCTAATAAATATATTTATAAACAAGGAAATATTAGTGAAAATGTATTTATGCCTATATGTATGTATAATAACTAGATATTGGTAGATTGTTGTACTATGTAGCTGAGGAAACTATTTAAATTGTTTAGATGATTTTTGAAACCAAAAAAAAAAACGTTTATAAAAGTTTATAAACTAAAAAAATCTAAAAAAAAAAATATTTATGAATATATGAAATGTTAATGCAAAATGCAAAATTTACATGTTAAAAGAATATACATAAGTATGTACTATGTGCATTAGACGACCTCACCCCGCATACGAAAAAAAAATTATTATTTCTGTTCCAATAATACAAATTAGATTTCGTTTAATAAGTCAAATACATTAATTAATTATTCTAATGTAAAATAAAGAATTTAATTCGCTGTGTAAAATTTTAATGTCGTCTGCTTCGGCTGATGTTCTACAAATCGAATCACTCGTGAGTTATTTCAATTAGCTGTCAAAAGTGTTGCGTTTTATATACAGTGCTGTAGCCAAAAATTTTTTTGAACGCGCCAAGCAATGTTTCAGCCATGGCATAGTAACATAGGTAAAATCACCCGCACAGCTGATAAATTTTTTTTTTTCTACACTAGAATCTTAACTATCAAACTTTGTTTATATTGGGTTTGTTTTTTTTTTTTTTATTCTTAGCCGAAGAAAAAATTTGATTTTTCAAGGTATGCCGTGGATTTTTCATGAAAATATAATTCAATTGAGTTGTCAATATCAGTTTTATTTGGCAATAAAGTTTCTTCAAGCAACAACAAAATGTGTAGCAGGGTTGCATTTCTCCTCCTGCTTCTACCTATTGGATATGCCTTGGTTTCAGCACATTTTTAAGATTGACGTCAGCTGAACCAATTTGAAAACGCGTCAGCAATTCGACGTTCGACTTTGGTCAAGTTCGCACACAAAAGTTTGGTTCTGTCTGTTCCGTTTCTGCCAAAAAAAAAAAGCACAACGTACCATAACATTTTTCCATCAGAATTTATAATTTTTTTTTTTCATAAAAAAGTTAAAATTCGAGAATTTAATGATTTCATAATCGAAGAATTATTTTTGCCGCCCGAGTATGCCAAACGTTGCTCAAATTGTTGTCTTTTGTAATATTTTATAGTTATCAGTTCCGACTTGAACATATCTTTTAACTCATCTAACAATTAAAATAACTTTTAATTTGGCTGAGATATGAAAATTGTCTAAAGTATGAGCCAGAATAGGTCTGTAAGTATGTTTAAAAACACTCCACTTCTTTGGGTGAGGCCTCCTAATATACATATGTACATGCACAAGTAACAAGTTTATTTATAAAGATAAATTCGAAGCTTTGGAAAAACTATGAAAGAAAACATTTACTTGACATAATAACGGTGACCATACATATTTTAGATTTTTAATTGCAGTACATTTCGGGGTTTGTTGAACTTAACAAATTCGATAAAAGTAGTGCTGTCATGTATAAAACAGTACGTATGGTCACCGTAATTATGGTGCATGTGCAGCGAGAAATAACTGTCCTTAACCTACAAAACACCACTTCTGGTACATAAACAAGATGTGCAAAAAATGTTAAGTTTGATTTAAAATACTAAGCAAAGTAAGATAATTTGAGATATCTAGATGGGCGTAGACCGGAAGGGGACCTTAATCAGTTGAGTTCGCATATAACTTTTTTTTTTCTTTCAAGCGTTTTGTGTTACCGAACACTTACTTTTTATTAAATTCGGAAAATTTTATTCTCCACCCACCCATATTACTAAAGATAAGCGTGATAAGTAATTGTCAGGATTAAGAAAACTGGCTTACACTATTAATTTGTTTATTTTTGTAACAACAGGGTGACACCGAGATTACTTAACTGGCTACGCCAAGAGAGATTACTTAACTGGCTACGTCAAGGGATATTAATTTTTGTTATTGTGTTCAATATTAGAACCATGTATGCACATACATATTTATCATACACTTATTAGACATTTAGCTGCTTGGTCCATTGTACATTAGCAAATAAATATTTATTAAGAATTTGTAAAATTCATATTGTATTATCCTGTTAAAGCAAAAAAAAGTGTTTATTGTTGCCATATTTAATTTTATAACAAGTTGTATTCAAAAATATATATTTACATATGTATGCATATCCTATTGAGTTTTATATATATTGCTTACTATCCTACGTGTTATTTATGTATGTACATCCTAAATAAACGTTATATATTACAAACACCAAAGAAACAAACTTTCATAATGATTTAACAAATTTAAGGTAAGTTGGGTTGAGTGGCAGCACATAAAATAACTGTAAGACTTACCTACCACAATTACTTAGCGAATAACTGCATTGTAATAAAGTAGTGATCGGCACAAATAGACCCCTGTAAAAAATGATGGAGTATTAGAGTACTCCACCATAAATAAACTCGGATTCGCTTCGCTTTTTTAATGATGGAGATATTTCTGAGTAATAATGGGTATCGATACTTTTATGGAGCAGGTAGTTTAAAACTTGGCGGATACTTGCCTTTTCCCAATGAGCAATGATCCAGAGCCGGATACAAATTTAACTTGCAAATGCAACAACAAATTGTGTCCGGATATTCGTTGTTGTTGCATTTTCATGTTGAATTTTTATTCGGAGCACACGGGAAAACGGCAACTGTGTTTAAAGTTTTCCTGGCAGCTCTAAATTTTAACAAAAAATCTGGTAGCCCCTTATTGTTCCCAAACAGCTGATGTTTTGCCATTTAAAAAAGAATTTAAACAAAAATCATCAATTTAATAATATTACAATCAAATTGTAGATTTAGCACACTGCAGTATTTGTAAAAAGAATTTTAAACGTCATGGACAGTCACAAACTTTATAAAAGGTTGCTAGGTTGACCTTTAAAAACTAGGAAATTACGTTAAAATGAAGGCCCAATATCCAACATCAAACATAAAAAAAGTATTCTGGTCTAATTTCAACACTGCACGGTTTAATAAATATCCAAATTAGATTAACGGCTTCGATCAACTGACCATAATTTAATTAAAAATTTATCATTCATCTGAGATAGGTGTGCCCATATTTACATACATATATTCCTTTAAAATGATAAAAAAAATGTGATAGTATAAAAGCAACGCGAAATTGTTTCAATGCTTGATTTTTAAAAGTGCAGTTGGCGTAAACAGTGGTCACACTCGAAATTCGAAATGAAAAGTGAGTTTTTTATACACTAACAACAATAAATAATGATAAGATAATAAATTATTTTTATTTAATTAATATTTGTAGTTATCAAGTTTTTCTTTGGCTTAATGCTGGCGCTCATGTTGGTGGCACCATCACTTTGTAACGGTATATACACTGTTCCTACCGCAGCACCCACACCACCAACCATTCCTGATCTATCAACACCTGGTGGCCCTAACGTTCCTGTAGATCCTAATAACCAAGGTCCACCCAGTGTAACAACAACTGAGAAACCAGCACCAGTCGTTACCGATTATCCATTGTATGGCATCGGGCCCCAAGTGTGAAATGTGAAGAGAATTGTACTCGTGTTCCGAAGGACTGGTTTTTGTGTTTATTTGTATAAAACGTAATTATGTGAAATAAAAAAAAAATAGTTTGTTGTTTATTCTATCTACTCACCCAGTTATTTAGACGGGAATTGATAATTTAATTACTTTACAGGAAATTAGAAGAGTACTTTATGAAACAAGCTGTAAAGGTTGGACAATCATGCCTATTCCCATATCCGAAGGACGCCATTCGCGGGGAGTGCGGATCGATTCGCGAAAAATCAGTTGAGGATCTGAGTTAGAAAACTTTAAAAAAATTAACTTTATCGATTTCCTTTCAATCTACTAGCCTGTTCAACACAAGGAATAAAAAAAAGTATCTTTAAAAAGACCTTTTTTATTTTAAAAGTGAAATCCGCAACTGTTTTCACGCGAATCGATTCGCACTCCCTCCGCAAAGCATCCGTCGGATACCGTAATTGGCACGAATATTTAGTTTGCGTAGTTGTTTTTAACAGTGTGGTTCGACTTAGTCGTATGAAATACATAGTTCGCACCACAGGCCGACTATTACTACAAAGTGGTAGTATATGAGCGTACAGGATTGGCATCCGGCAAAGGAATTTTTATTTCGATAACAATCTCGAAACTCCTGGATGCTTTTTGCACACTACCCAACAACACAGCTTTATGAGGCTGAGTGGATATATACATCGGTTGTTAATTAAAAGAAGTTTCATTTATTTTAGCCACTTGAAAGCTGTCAAGAATCGATTACTTAATATTTTTGCGGGCACAACTTTTATTTAACACTGCTACTCCCAGTTTACTATTTTTTGTCAAAACGAGTAATAGTTTCCTGGAAACGAGCGTCCAAAAACGATGACCATAAGAAGGATAGTTTAAGTAATGTAAAAGTATAGCTCAGTATAGTTGTAAACATTTTTTCTATACGAGGTTTCGTTACAAGTCTCTGTTTTAGTATAACAACGACACACATCATCCTCCTTTCGAATAGTATATGCAAAACATGTTTTAGTTATATTGCCTGCTGACTAAACATTTAAAAATATATTTCAATTTGATTAAGTATGTAATTTTATAACATAATACATAGTACATATGTGTATACAAGTAACTACATTTCGTTTTTATAGCTTGAAATTCTCAAGATTAACACAATAATGTTTTCTACAATTTTAAGGCGCATCTAAAGACACTTGTACAGCATTTCATTATCTAATTTTTAAATTAATATTTATGTACGTCAACAAATAAGTATAAATATATTAATTATATGTATGTACGGAAGAATTTTAAGCTTAACACACAGTGTTTTAACATTAAAACAATAAGTATGCAAATAGTTTGGCTTATATATGTTTCTATAAATACACTACATACACTACATGTGGCGTATATCCATGTAGTTAACGCTAGTTAAGCACAAATGCATTTGATGCAAAGTTAATTAAAGCAAATTGTTGCTTTTCGGTGGGCAATACGCGTTATCTCAATCGAACATTGCGTCGAAATGAAGTACGTATTTGCTCCTGCGTCTGATCGGAGCTCTGTTCATCACCATGACCATACTGGAAATTCAATTAAAAGAGATTCAATAAAAACGTGATTGAGCATAACAGATATAAAAACTATTACTTTGCAAAAGTTTTGTTCCAACAACTCTAAGGCAGTCATACGATCTTTAGGATCGTGTTGTAAACACTTGTCAACAAAATCGTGGCCTTCTTGTGACAGACTTTCAGGCGCTTCAGGCTTCTCACCCATTCCCACTTTGAACATAATTTGGAAATTTGAGTCAAACTGTGCCCAAGGACGCTATATTGAGAAAAAAAAGACATATTAACAAATTATACTATACAAGTAGCTTATTTTCTCAAAAAATTTACCTGCCCCGATGCCATTTCAACTACTACACAGCCTGCAGACCAAATATCAGCAGCACGACCATGCCCGTCACTGTTCGTTTTTGTGAAAATCTCCGGAGCCATATAAGCTAAACAAAGGAAAATAATAAATAAATAAAAATGAAGGACACATTTTTGAGTTAAGTAATTTATATCGTATCTTTTATTTACCTTGTGTGCCCACATAGCCCTGAAGTTCACCGGGCACTGTTGTGTGCGCCTGTATTTTCACCGCAGAGCCAAAGTCACCCAGTTTCAAGCAATTGCTGCCATCGACCAAAAATATATTTGCAGTCTTTATATCACGATGTACTATTCCGTGGCGATGTAACTCAGCAACGCCTGATAGTAGTTGTAATGTAAAACGTCGTATTAAACCTTCTGGCAGGCCACCCGATAACTCGACCAATGCTTCTAAAGTACCCTCAGAACACAGTTCCATAAATATGAGAAGTTCTTCCTATAGATAATAAAATTAAAATATTATCAATTTAGTGGAAACTTAATATCAGAGCTGGGCAATTAACTTACCCTATGTATTTCGATGCCGTAATAGCGCACCAAGTTCTTATGTTTGATACCTTCTAGAATCTTTAACTCCTCAGCAACATTTTTTAGTGCACGTGTCTCACCTGGTTGAATCGCAATTTCTTTCATAGCCATCAATTCGCCAGTGTTATTATTAACAGCAGTATATACTTTTCCAAAACGGCCTTGACCAATCTACAGATTGAAGAGGTTGCATTTCGTTACAAAAAAAAAATTTGCGTAAACACAATACTTACTTTTATGCCACGATGCCAATGGAAATTAACGCTACGTGCACGAATATGTACCTTATCACAGGTATTCAATGCTTTAACTTGTCCAATTAGATTCCGCTCACGCATGTTTTCTTCTATTTCCAAATCTAAACGATTCACAGCGTCTCTCACACGCACGTGGCGTGGTGCCAGCGAGGAGCTACTCCCACTAGTTGGAGATTTGGACCTAGGCGACGTTTGTGGCACAATTAAACGCAGCTCACCAGGTTTTTCGTTGTGAGTACCATTACTATCGGGTATATCGTATTCGGGTGTACCGTCAGCAGCATTTCGCAGCACCTCTTCTTTTAAGCTGAACTGCGGATGCAAGAATTTATTATATTGTGGTGAGCTCAAGGGCGTATTCGGATTAGTCCCACTGCCGCCTACGGACATTGATGTACGCGTGGGTGTACGAGAGCGACTTGTAGCTGGTGAGGATGTTTTTCGTGTACGCGGTGAAGCTTTTTTGCGTGCTAACTTCTCTGGCTCTGAGGTAATGCCAATTACATGTGAAATGCAGGAATCCATTTGCTTTTTAAGTTCTTCAAATTGACGCTCATCCAAATGGCGTGTTATTTGTGGATCGCATGCGAGTATTAGGAACTCGAGACCTTGTGATGCCCAACGTGGACGCATGCCACGGCCACGTTCACAACGCTCCATCACAAAGTGCATCCACATTTTAGCAAAATCAATAATACCTAATGCTAAATCAACCTCACTGGTCTCGTCTTTGTTAGCCATAACGCGCTGCTCAAACAGCCGAATCACATCCTTATTATACTCAAAACCAAATTTATAGCCTTGATGCAATATTTCACGTGTACGTGAAAGTACCGCTTGTCTATCTTGATCATCCAAGTCGGACAACTTTTCCGGCCCGCAACGTTCTTGTACACCTTCAATTATTTTAAATAATTTATTACGTACATCGAGCACATCCTTTTGTAGAAGTTTAAAAGATTTTTTCACTTCAGCACAAACAAAGTCTTGTTGTTGATTAATCACATCATCCTCGTAATGTTCTCGATGAAAGTCAGTCGTTTCGACATCACGACAGAACATTTTTGCAAAGAAAAGCACTTTCACAGAACGCTCACGTTCCAATGTGAAAAGCGACTGCATCTCTCTGCAAATCGTTAATAGCTGCCATTTCAAATCACTCTCACCATTCTGTGCCCTATCATCGATTTGTATGTCCAATTCAGAAGCACGATTGACCAACCGCTCTGATATACTGCGCAATAAATTGCGTATAATCGTACAAAATTTCTTCGCTGCTATGGTGTGCATTCCATTTATCATTGGACTAATCAGTTTAGTAAACATCCATTCTTTTTCCAAAGCAGATTTCTTATTACCGTGCGGTTCGCATTGCAGCACCAATTGATCAATATAATCTAAATATAACTAAAATGGATAAAATTTGAAATTAAAAATTTAAAGGTAACAAAATATTAAAAACAAAGTATAATTAAGTACCTCAAACACTTTTCGCACTGTTTTATCAAAATGATTCAATATGCCCATATACCGTTCTAGTTCCAACTCACTTTCCACCAGCGCCGTCGTTATATGTCGCTGATAGCGTTCTCGATGTGTTAGCGCCAAAGTGAGACCTTCACGTAACTCCTTCATCAGTTGCTCTAAACTAAGAGGATTTGGCTTTGGTGGACGTGTTTCTAAACGCATACGCAAAAATTCGTGCATAAATTGCAAAGGTATGCCGCTGAGAAATACAAAGGAAGGAATGTATGATGGCAAATTAATAGATTTGGCTTCATCACTCCAATAACCAAAACGTCGTAATTCATCTATTTGTTCTCGATCAATTTCCGGCTCCAAACGTGGCACATGTCCATCAATGCGCTCAGTCTCGAAATCATAGTCTTCTGTACCAGGTTTCTCTAACGAAATATGCGCTTTGTACAACACAACATTATGCAATTTATTTAAGAAAGATAAAGCTTTAGCAAGACCACGCGACTTGAGCACATTTTCTATAAATTTTCTAGAAACCAAAAATTAGGTATTTTATTCGTTATTCATATTAACAACTTGAGTTAAAATCACACGCCCATACCTATATAAAGCCGACGAATTTGCATCATTGCAACTAGTTAAAGGTTCAACACTAAATATATTGATGTCCTGCATTGAACTTTTACGCAGAAGTGAACCACAAGCCTCCGCGGATAAGTGACTAACTTCAGTTGAGGTAGATCTAGAATTTATATAAAAGAGAAATGTTCAACAAAAAAACTTTCAATACAAAAACAATCAGCTTACTCATTGCTACTTGAAGTTTCGTTCGGCACTTGCGCCACATCGTTTAGCAGAAAATGCACTTTGGGTGTCGAGAAGAATGATGAAAGCTTGCGTTGCGTTGTAACTTGACTAGAATTGATTTTGTTGGAATCAACAGAATTCACGCCAGAATCATCATTTTCTACACCAGAGGATGTGCCACTGTCGGTGCCTGCATAGGATGTTTGCACTGGCCAGGAAAACTTTTCACCCTGCAAACTAAATAAACAAACATTTGTTTTATAAAGATTTAAAAACGTATGGTACTATGTTCGGGTAAAACCGAATATTATATACCTCGCTGTAAGATTTTAAGACACCCTTGTGATACAGTAGTTTATTTTGAAACAAAACAATATTTAAAAAAATAATACAGGTAAAGGCACTCCGGGAAGTTCGCGTCGAGGATTTGAGTTGGCTTTTACAATAGACACACCTTCCGCGGGTATATTTTAAGCCCCTAGGCAAATGCCTATAGCTGTTTTCTATTACTTTCCTTTACGAAATGTATATCTCTAAAGCTACAGGCAACCGATTCTAAGTAGTTTGCTGGGCCACCACACCGATAGGTCTATTTTAACTATCTGATCAGTTAGAACCAAATGGTTTACTTTTAAAACGATATGGTCCCTGACCAACACACCGAGTTTCTACTATGAAAAAACTTCTAAACAAAAATGTAACCTAACAGTGTAAAATCCACAGCCCGGTTAAAAAGTTGTAAGTAAGTATTCTCTATAATACCGTGCTAATATTTTGCCAAAAATGCCAAGCTTCAACCAATTTTGCCGTGTTATATTATACCACAAACACATTGCTTTTATGCGACCGACAAAGTTTTCATTCTTGTAAATGGGATGGAAAACGCCCATAACTTGCGAGGAAGGATATAGCGCTTCTGCAGCCTCCAAACGTGTTAGCAACTCCTCCACTTCTTTCATAGCAATTTCGTGCTGGTCCATACAATTTTTGCAGTATAGCGACATGCAGCCTGTGCATTGTTTACTAGGTAGTGGTGCTATGAGACAATACAAAGAAAATTACATATTATTGCAATTGACATACAAACAATGCGAAATTAAAAATCTTACAACTAGCATTGCTATCCGTGCCAATAGCGCTATCTGTGCTCACTTCACTCATAGCACGTTGAAATCTTGGCTGAAATTTATAGTTTATAATTTGTGAAAGCAATTCAGGTACTGCTTGTCGTGCGGTAAATAAATATTTATCCTGTTGTTCCATACTACGATCAGCCTGCCACGCTTGTAACTCCAACCAAATGAGATCTTTTAATTCTGCTTGCCAAGTGTACTCTTCATGTGAAAGCTAAACGATATCATATAATTAATGCAACAATTACTCGCATAACAAAATAGTATTTTAAAAACGTAATACAGCATACCTTGGCCTCTTGACGGTCAACACTGCCTAGTTTTATGAGGTTAGCAAAAGTTTCATGAAACTCCTTACGTATATTCAAGCCAGGCGTACGCTCAATACGTTGCAACTGTTGTGCAAATGCTGTTGGTGGCGCTGATGAGCGATAGCCTATAGGCCGTGATGATACGCACATATATCTATTAGACGATTCGACCACTTTTGAGGACCCACGTAAGCAGCAATCCGAATTCAATGGCGTACACTTATCCAAAGATTCTGTGTGATAGGAATTCTCAAGTAAACCTGGTCCACGCGCATGATAACTACCTGCAGTTGCCGAAATCATGGAATTCTTTAGTTCGCGTTCGGCATCGCGCAACAAATCCTGTGCACGCTTGCTAGTGCGTTTATTCTCCTCATTTACAAACATTTCATTAAGTAAAGCACAGTCCATTGTATTGCGGCGTAGGACACGTGAGCGTGCCATACGCGTCATGCCTTTCTTCGGCGTACTGGGTACTTGGTCAATTGATCTGTAAGATTTTAGATAAAAAAATTAGACTAATTGTAAAAACTATATTTTGTGCTTTTAAATTCATACACTTACGATCCAACAGAAGCGACAGCATGTGCTTTTTTGCGTTCCCAGTCACGACTTTTGATTTTCATCCGGGTACGAGGCGGTGTTGTGCCATACTCCTCGAAACGTGCTGCCAAATCATCCGTATGAGGCTCCTCATCTAATTCCACAGGACGATGATTATTTACATCTCTATTTGCAGATTGCTTTATGCGAAATTCAACTCTAGAAATATATTTAAAAATTATTGATTAATAAAAAGTTGGCTTGCACCGAGGCATTTACTATTTAAGGTTAATTATTTATCTTAGTTAAGCCAAAAGGAAAAGTACGTCAGTAAAATGAATGAAGAGTTTGTTACTAGGAGGTGGGGATAAGTGGCGACCGAAATGGGTGCAGCGAAATATCTGTGGAGGTGGTTATAGTCCGGCCTTTAATCATCCCCACCAGCCATCATTTTTGAGAACCTAAGACAAGTACTGGCCCCTGGTCAAACCCGGTTTCGGCATTCAGCCATCTTCCGTTCGCCACAGACTAATCGAATTTTTTGGTGGGTGTAGAAAAATCAGTTTCTAATTTGCATTAAGCGCACAAATTACCGTTATATATATATCTTATCGGCATAGAATGCATTTAGTAATTAATCGTCGCTTAATGATAAGCATTGATAAGCCTGTTGGTATTTACAAACTTTCAACCACCTGGCTGTTACGCCTATTATTATACTTCAATATTTCCAATAAATGACAAATTTGATTGACATGCAAGATAATACACATGTAAGTACATCTGCTACTGCTAATATTCGCATAAATCTTAGTTACTAACAATATTTCGCAAAATATTTCATCAGAATAGCAAAAGTAGCGTTATATAATTGCCATACTTGAAAACATATGCTTGTATGGACATATCGATAGCTGAGCGGAAGATCACAGTATTTCAAAATATTTTTCACAAGCACCCTATTTCCAAACTTTGTTGAAAAATGGCCTTTCTCAGCTTAGAACATATTCAATTTTCGTACAAATGGAGCTTTTTTGAAAGAGACGCTATTGTACCAAATTGTGGGAAAAACTCGACCTGTACAAAAAGAGGAGTGTTTACAGATGATAAAAATGTATCGTTCGATTATCGCCAAGAAACTATTTTATTGTGAAGGTGCTAATTGCCACCAACAATGCTCAATTTATTAAATATTTAATGCCTGCATCCGTGTAATTCAATTCTTTTTAGATTTCATTTGAATTGGTTAGTTAGCAAGCATATTTTACAAAATACTAAATACTATCGATATTAATGAAACATCGAATCGGTTTGTCTCTAAATGAAATTTGACAAAGAATAAAGGAAAACTTGCTATACTATTGGCTGAATTTTTCATTATTCTGAGTGCAATACTTATTCATTTATTTACGGACTAATTACTATTTTGTGGATTGTTTACCATCGATTATCCTGCTAATCGATTACTCGATTAGTCGTATAGCAATCGAAAGGTAAATATTCGAATTCTACTAATCTACTAACTGTCAATATTCGAACACAAAAGGCTTGATAAATACAAATTTTATAATTAAAAAAAAATGTTTCAATATTCGGTCTTCTATAATTCAATTTCAATTAGTATATTAACCACAGAACAGAAGAGTTAGATATCTCTATATTTAATAAAATTGTAATAGAAAAATGTCTCTACATTGTAGATACTCATGCAGATCAATTTTTCCTTCAACGCTCCATTATAAAGCCGACAGAATCCAAATCAACAGTTTCTAAAATTTGTATAGGTCGTTTTTTGCTTTAACTCGCTAGCTATAGCCGCCACTGAATTGTTCGAGTCAACTAATTTTTTTCTCGTTTAGGTGTGAAAATATTCCATAAAACACGTGAAAATAATTTTTAATGCAAAAATCTTAGTTCAATTTTCCTTAAAGTACACATGCACTAAATAAATAGCATCAACTTACTTTTTACGCCTCATTTTGCAGGCAATTAACCGCGTTCGGATTATTTAAAAATTCAGTTGAAAAATATCAGCGCAAAAAACACTCGTTCAAAACGTTGTTGTAAAACAATTTCGCAATCTGTCTCAGCAATTTTTATTCTTTTTACATTTTGTACATTTTCAGACAATAAACTAACAACAAACTGGAACGGAAAAAGCAAACGGATTGCTACAATGAATATATTTAAGTGTCTAAATGCATCTGCAATGCAATCGCGGCGAACTACAAAAGTTCGTTTAAATTTTGTACCTTCGTACCTATGTATCTACTACCCATACAACAACAAATCATATACATATGTGTGTGTACTATTTTGCACTTAATTTGAATTGTATTTCGATTTTTCATTTTTCATTTTTCATGTTATCACTTTAATCACAACACCCATCACATGTTGCTGCTGTTGTTGCCAATGTTGCCACTAAAAATGATTAAGTTTAACTCGCGTTTACCGCAGCTGTTGATATTGCGTGCAAAACCGAAAAAGTTGCCGGCGTATCTGAACTGCAAGCACTAACTAATTCATCAAAAAAAAAGTGCGATTAATATGGCCCTACCGCAGCAACCACAATGCCGTGCTGATGTATGTATGTATGTGCATTAGAGCGGGTTAAGTTTTTTTAAAAAATCGCCAATGCGGGAAATGTGCTACGAATCATTTTCAGCAATTTTACTGGAGAAAGTATAGATCTAAAATCGGTTTATATCCACCAGAATTTTACGATAAAATTTTTTGTTGAGGTAATGAAAAGTTTTGTACACCTTTAATAACTGAAATTAGGGGTCAAACCCCCCCTTTTCATAGTTTATATCACATATTTCCTCTTAAACTGTTTTTCCTCTTATTTTTTAGATTTTTCCCTACCCTACAAATCAACCCACTCTAATGTGCTTGTATGTATAAAGACAATGCAATGTGACAATCAAAAGCTATCAGCCGTCCAGCCAGTCGTACGTACAAAAGTTCTGTATTTATTATTATTTTTTTGGTTGTTTTTGTGTTTTATAAAGATCACACGATTTACACGAGCATAAGTTAGCGAGCGCAGAGGGGGTCGCTCTTTACTTGGGTGTAATAGAGTAAAAGTCAAGAGCGCACTGGGTATAAAATACCGCCATACTCCATACATACATACATACATACACATTGCCTACTAGCGTTGTTATGTATGCGAGTTTGCCCGAACTGGAATATGAATCGGATTTTCGGAAACTACTTGAAGTTTACGACAATGCCACCAATTTATTTCCCATCCCTGATGAAAAAAACACTAGATAGGATGCAGAAATTAATATTAACCCAGAGCTGCAAAGGTATGTATGTATGTAAAAATCGAAAATCGATAAAAGAGAACTATTTTTACAGTTACAGTACTCTGCTCCCTACTTAAGTTTCGAAGAATGAAATGAAATTTAAGTGGCCATGTTGAAACTTTTTGTTAAAGCTGCTGAAAAGTTATCGATGTTCATTGTACTGAATGTTTTTCATAGTAAAGGGAAAAAATATCGATACATCCGCGATATACAAAATTTTTATAATAAAAGAATTGCTAACCTTTTCACACACTGAAAGTAAAAATATATGGATCAAATTAAAATTGTAAAAAAGTCCAAAAATGTGCAAAATTTAAGTAACTGTTGAGATCTCTTAAAAGTGACAGAAGAGTAGTCGATATCAAAAGAGTCAATATCGACACATTAACTTAAAGTTCTGTGCATCGGTATTTTTGCAGCTCTATTTTCGGTTTAACTCCTAAAAGTAGATATATCATAAAGTAAATGTCATCAATATCATATATTGAAATTTTGAACTGATGGTCCGTAGTAGCTCTAGTCTTTCCGGTACCTAGCTGCTGCTGGTACTACAACCACCACTGGCACGTTTGTGTAATCACATTCAACCTTCGAGCAATGGATGTAAGACGCCTCTTATAACAGGCGGTGGTTGTACTCTAAGCCACCTAACCCGCTGGGAGCCACATGCCCATATGTTTTCAATTTGGA
Source organism: Sphenella marginata (assembly GCA_951509765.1). NCBI lineage: Eukaryota > Metazoa > Arthropoda > Insecta > Diptera > Tephritidae > Sphenella > Sphenella marginata. The sequence continues at coordinate 121,337,072 of OX608079.1, read as the reverse complement.
TGAAAAACGTCTTATCAAACCCACAAAAAATGCACCGGCAAAACAATGAATCATACAAATACTTAATAATACACACAACTCTCACTAAACTATGAACTCGACTGAGAAAACTAGGTAATCAATTGAAAACGTCCTACTCAAGCTGCCGCCGCCAGAAAGGGGTAAATCGGCATACGTAATACTGCAAAGTTTATTGCTCAGTATTCCCCCAATCCAAGTAACTATATTTATTCTTTTGTATATGTATATTTGTAACTATATAGTATATGAACCACGATTGTACAAATAGCACACGATAAGCACATCAATTGCGATCTGCACACTCAAACCGATTTGGTTGGGTGGAGTATTGGCACGCGGGCGGTTGTGCAAAGAGTGCGTAATATGAGTACATAACACCATAACACGATATACAAGCAAACAAACAAATAAGCAAAAAAAATTATGGAAACAACAAAATGTTGAACATTTCACCGGTCCGATTTTAGTGGTTCAACTGCATTTTATGAATAAACACCGAGAACTGAGGGTATTCCCTGGGAAAACACAATGTTTTTAGTTGTATATCAATATTGTAGAGAGTTCTTCTTCAACTTTCACAGAGACAAACAAAAAATTTTCTCAAACAAATGCTCTTTGCGCTCTTTAAAAATTAACTACATTAGGGTTAACACTGCTGTATTTGGAAAATTTAACAAAATGTAATTCTAGCGAGTAAGCACAATATTGCGAGCATGCTGACATTTGAGATGTTAATTTTTCATTAAGCTTAGCTGAGAAATTTCTAAGCGTAAGAGAGGTCAAAACCACAATTTTTTAGTCTTTTTGTTTGAATGTTTGTTGGTGCATCCCACAAAAACCGTTGCATAGAATTGAATGCAATTCAAACTGATATTTTACTAGATGTTCAACTTACAGTTAAGAATCAATTTTACTGTGTAGGAATAGTGAAGTTGCCTGTTTTTTTCCAGTGTAGTAATAGGTATTTATTAGAAACTCATTAAAACTAATTAACTTTTAAAGTCATTAAAAAAGAGTAAACGACAATAAAACAAAGAGAACGAGAGAGTGAGAAAGTGTTTGGTGTGGTCAGTGATAAATAAGAAATACACAGTTAATTTGTTTGTATGTATGTGTAAACTTAAGACTTTGTAAACTAAAACAAACAGAAATTATTTTAAATTAATAACATCAACCGGTAACTCACGATTAATGTACACAATACAATGTGCAATTTACAATTTTGTGATTGTGGGACCAAAAGTTGGTTAAAAAGTGTAAAAACAAAATACTAAAAAAAATATGCTTTATATGGCAAATTAAATATTTTAATATGCCTACTAAAAATTTCAAAGTTCACGTACTTACAAATACTTTTGCATAACACGAAGCATAATATTTTGCATCGTAATCAGTCGAAATGTCAGAATCATTTCCACCATTCTACTTATTTTGATTTAAAAAAAAACTATCCCCACTATCAATCTCAGATATTTCAACATATTAAAATTAGTTTAAAAGAAAAGGTCGTACATTAGCAATTCGACCGGTTCGAAAGGTAGTCCTCAACTTTATTTTTTTTTTTTTTTTTTGGGGCCAAATAAGCCGATCGATTTTATGAATAAACTCGGTTGTCGGGGCGTATGAGTAACATTTGATTATTTACCCTTGTTTAAGTACACGTACGTTCTGAAGATTTTCGTTTCAAGATTATTTGAGTAGTTATGAAACTTTTGATGTGTGATTAAACCTTTAGGCCCGTTTACTTAATCCATTTCCATTAATTTAAATTATCAATATTACTCAGCACAACTAGGTATATACATTTTTTTATTCTTATTCTTTAGAACTGTCAAAACCATTATTCATTTATGAACATGCGTATGCTTTTTTCACGTGAAACTGTTTGGCATGATATATTTATATTAACATGTCTACATAAAATCCCACAGTGCTTTGTGCTCACATTTTGACTGCAAGAAAAAAACATTAAATAGACAAATTTAAGTTGAAAAACAAATAGAATTAGCTTTCTTAATCGCTCGTGATGGCTTATTTTAAAGAAAAAGGGACAACTTAAAAGCATTTCCAATTAATTTGAAAACAGTCTACAACATTTATGCCCGAAAATTCTATACATACAAGCCCGAACCATATTGTAGAATCCAGCGATTTCGGGATTGGGCAACTTTTGGTATTTATAGGAAGCGCAACGAGAGAGAACAAACGAGTACCGAGTGAACTTCTTGATTTATGTTTCATGTTGTTGTTGTTGTTTTAACAACAAAATCACTCCCCGAAGGTTTTGAGGAGTGTTGTCGAAATAACAGTCCTTGGCCGGATATGAATCCGGTACGCTCCGGTACTCCCTTGCGGTACTGCCCGACTGTCGTGGGAGCGATTTGGTATGACCAGTGCTCCTTCTAGGTCATGTCATGCCTCCTTCCGAAAGGAAAGAGAAGATGGGTAATGAGAGGTGGGAGGCATCATATCCGTAGATCAACCATCGAGTTTCACATCATTACCTTTGTGCATATTGGTCGCCTCTTACGACCGGTATGCCTACCGCGGGCATATTCTAAGCCCCAGCCCGCAGGGGTGTTTATGTTTCATAAAACCATTTAATGCGGAGAAAAAAATGTTATACCAGATTTCTCAAGTCTCAACCTCTACAACGAAACTATAGCCTAAGACCTTTAAGTGGCCCAGATTGAAGACGTTTAAGTGGTGTCACGCAAACAGGCGTAGCTAAATCGGGCAAGTTCTAAGCTTTTAACCAGCAAGGGCTAGAAATAAACTTTCATATTTCACTGCTCGCAACTGTACCTAGTTACATACTTTTTGTACGTGTTATATACAGCTGGTGGCTTATCATATCTTTGTTTAAAAACGCGCAAAACTGATAAAAAAAAATATAAAAAGACATTTGCAAAGGTTGCAGAAAAATCAAAAAGTAAGGAATTTTCTATGTATGTACATATGTATGTGAATTAGTATACATATAAATCTATACAGTTTGTCAAAAAAGTTCTTTTACATATGTAAAACCTAAAAGAATTCAGTAGTGGAATTCACTAACTTCGATTACGACATTCGCAATCGACATTTCGTCCTAACCGATATCGATCACGATATTGGTATTCACTAACTATTTTTTCTCGATTTTCGCTTATTCGCAATCAGCTGTTTCGCAAACTAAACGACACCCAAATTGCAGTTGTTTTCTATGTCGTTAAATAAAATGCACATAATTTGAATTTTTTATTAAAAATTGGAATAATAATACTATATCCACATTATTATCATTAAAAAATGGCATTTGAGAACATAGAGTATGTTTTATAGCGAGATGAGAAATCCTTTGCCCGCATCGTTATAGACAAGTTAGTAAATCGCATATTCGATAGTGCAAGCGACCGAATCGCTAATGAAAATCTCGAAAAATTTAACCGAATCGAATCGGTAAAAGTTAGTGAATTCCACTACAGATTTCTGTAGCTTAATCTTAACCTAGTTGTGAAATTTCTGGTGTGTCTCTAAATATTTTGTGAAGTTTTATCTTAAATTTTCTACAAAACTAAATTAATACGTTTGCAATCTTTTTATTCTGTTATTAAACACGTTTAAAGTCCTGAAATGGGCATAAAACGAGTACTGTTGATATTTACGCAGCGAAACAATCCAAGCAGGCTGAGAGAGTGTTTCTGAAGTGGCAGGCTTATATATTTCTAATATGAATCCGATACACTAAGGTTTTGGCGCCTCTAGGGATTAAGCCATTTGGTTTGTTCACGTCGAACGTTCTTCATATTAGTGTGGTTATTCGGCTACCGTGGTTGAAGTCGGTACTTGGATGGGCGAAGCTTGCAATGGCCGCTACAAAGGTCTTGATTTCCATGAAAAAAAAAACCGCTGAAACATACGTCCCTTTTTGAATCAAAAACGTTGTCAAATCAAATCCATTAAATGCAGCGAAATATAATAAACGCTACTTGGGTTTACCCTACCAAGGGCTTCAGTATAAACTTATTTAACTGGGGTGAAGTGATGTAACAGCAAAACAAAAGGACAAGAGCTGCACATGACATGAATAATTGGAGTGAGCCCATATAATTTCGGTTGAAATGGCAACCGTAAATCCTTACTTTTTGAAGTGAAAGTAAAGTATTGCATGAGAAACACTACAGGTAGGAAACGTGCTGATTAGGCAGCGTGAAATACATATATTTACAACAATAAAGATGCATAGCTAGGTATGTATGTAATAAAACTTTTTTGACAAACTGTCTGTACGTACGCGTGCTCTTTAAACTCATTATTAGCGGCATTAATGGCCTAAAACCCTTTACTTATACAATAGTTACCAAACTTGCGTTGATATGTAGAATTTCCCCTTACTCAGCTGACCAGAAAATATACTTTTTAATGTACAAATATGTACGCAGTTACGTATGAACTTATGGAAATATGAAATTAATTAAAGTAAAGTTTGGCTTTGATTTTATAATTGCGCGATAAAAGCAGCATGTGTGAACAACTATAACTATGGAACTAAGCTGATATATAGATATTCCGGTATTTATTATTTTAAAAAGATAGACTTTACGTAGACAACTTTGATATGGCCACGGTGGCAAGTAAAATGTATATCTTATCTCAAATTTACACTGTACGAGAAATGTGAAGCAACAAACTTTGTACAACTCATGACTACCGGTCGTTGTACTACAGCCTGGCAAAATGGTCCAGGAGTTTCATGTACCACAAAAGGTAAGGTACCACAAGAGAGTTGAAAATTAAAAAACCGCCATTATTCCACCCAACTAAGCTAAATTATTTCGCAATTTTCTTCATGGATTTTGTAGCCCAATTCGCTAATCGGGCTACACATTGCATAAACCTACTGCTGCTTGCAGTATTCGTTTTTTTGATTGTTTGCTTACCTTGGCACATCGTCGTCAGTCGCAGTCATAACAGCGTTTACAGGTTTGGCATCTTCAGTTTTGTCTACGTCGCTTTCAACGCTTTTACTTGTATTACTGCTGTCATCATCAAATGGTTGTGGTCTTAACAATATTCCATTATCAAATTTTGCTAAATTTAGTCTTGAACGCAGACGTCTGGTTCGTTGCTCTGCCATGTTTTGATTTGTTTAACGTTTGCAGGCACGTTTTCTCACTTAAGCTTTTTATAACTGAATATTTGTAACTTTAGCTGACTTACATTTATAAACTTTTACTCAATCTTTCGAAGTAAATATCTAAATTCAATCAATTGTATTTCAGAAAATTCATTTAAAACTTTTTTTGTACAACCACAACACGTAAACACAACTAACGCACTTCAATTCATTCAGCAACTGAATACTTTTTGACAGGAATTGTTGCGCATGGAATAAGCAGAACACAGGGTGGATGTTAATGCAAAAGCAGCATTGCCAGGGAATAGGAAAAAAACAGCTGAGTCCAGCGAAGTTATTTCCAAAACATTTAGGTCCACTTTCATAAAAGCTGGTAGCCGCTAACCGGAGTTTAATTTGACAGCTAACCATACAAAATACGTCAATTAAACTCTGGTTGGCGGTTACCGGCTTTTATGAAAGCGGCCCTTAAAATTTTATTTTTATTTTATTTTATAAAAGCTTACATAATAATACAAATTATTATACAAACTAAATAAAAAATAATTTTATATTTATTTATGTCTGCACGTCAAGATGGAAACCTGTCACTTGTTGATAGAAAATGAAAGTAGAATTTCAAAAGTAAAATAGCACATAGTATGCGCAATTGTATTGTGCTATTTAAATTTTATATAAGAAATGACGACAAACAAAATAGGATTGTTTTAAAATCATAATAGCTACCTCGAATAGGAGAGCTTGTGAATTGCCTAATTGTTTTCAAATTTAATACCACGATAACATGGCTTGGATATGGACACTTTGGTCATTGCATCTATCTGTTATAGAGCTATAATTCATTTGTCCATCTCACCTAAGGCTTAGCTGCAAAAGCCGCTTCTGTCAAACCCTCTACATCACCTTCTATAAAGCTTATTTTCGTTAAAAACTAGGTTTAGCACTGCTTAGTCGAGCTCAGTACAGGGTAGACAGGTTAAGCCCTGGATGTGAAGGCCTATAAAGATAAACTATGCTTGCTACATATAAGTCTATTGGACGACCGTTTATTGATAACGCTGCGCACATATGATCGCCTAACCTTGCTGACACCAACTGGAGGATGTTGCAAGCTCTAATGTCATCTGAGCCTTACTTCCATCAAGAGACTAAAATTCTCAATGTTCGTCAGCACGTGGAGCTGTTGGTCAAACAGTTTTTACGGAATGCCTCGAATCTAGTTATCCAAACTGGCATCTATTGGATGTAGTTTTTCGCCTCCTAGATACGGAAGGAAACATCTCTGTAAGCAAAATGATAAGATCCGGCACCATATAACATTGCCTTCATCTGCGTAATTATAGGCGGGCTCTAAACAGATCCCGGGCGGTACACAGATTCCTCGCATCTCGGCATGTGAACCCCGTTTTTAATATTCAACTACCCATCTTCCCGAGGGAGACTAGAGTCGTGGTAGCACAAGTTCGGTATGTATGTGGTATGCTCACTTATTCAGATAAGATGTCTCATTATACATTTTATTGTATTGTTGTCGAAAGTGAAAGTCCTCCGACAGATATGAACCACATACTCCCATGCGGCACATACCCGACTGTTGCGAAAGCGATTTGGTGTGATCAGTGAGACCCTCCACATAGTTCATCTTACCCCCTAATACCCTAAGAAAGAAAAATTTTGTTGACGATATACTGACCATCAGTGCAAATTCGTATATCGGCTGATTTTGAACTATATATGTATAACCTAATATTCCGTACTGTTTTTACGCATCGGAATAATATTTCATTATACTATTGGATAAGCTGGTCTATACTTTTCTAGAATTGATAGTGCAATCATATGCATAGTGGAACAAAATACAAAAAAAAATTAACACATTTATTCGTTATCCAGGTCCTACTGTGCTTTTGATTATACTCTAATGTGGGCGGAGCTAATTTCAATTGGCAAGGCTGTGAAAATATCCACAATAAATGTAGCATAAACACAGGCGCTTATTAATACCGAATCCTCGTACACTGTAAATAATAATTAGAAGCGTTCCAACTTAAAAATTATGCCATCCACATAAATGTAAATTTGTAACCATAAATCCATAGTCATTACCATGTCGTATGCCACATATATTGTCATCGATTAAGGGTGCCTTAAAATAATAAAGACGAAAAATAAATGTTCCAAACAATTAACGAAATTACCAGCTCAAAAATGATTAGTTTATGGATATTGCTAAAACCAAAAATTAAATTGGTTGGCTATGATGTGGTTATGGCCATAATAATTGATTACATACATTGATTTCTGTAAGGTTGGTTCGATCAGCTGTTTTATGTGGATATGACAGCGACTCCATTTTCTTAGCTTGAAATATAAAGGATTCTATTAGAATTTCTCTCAGTGATTGTGCTCCTTCTACACAGTGTAAAAACCCAAGGGATGAATGAAAGAGTGCTGCCATAGCCAATCACAAGTTGACTGCTAATAAACACCAACAAAATAGATACAATAGCACACCGTTCCACATACATGTCCCGTAAGGTCTACAGAAATGTCATAACAAAAAAACCGTTAATTTTCACAGAAAACGTCAACATGAACTTTATGCAGACTTCCACAGAGTTGCATTTAGCGGCAAATTACAATAAAATACCACTTTAGATGACAGATAGTTCCATGTACATATGTATGTACATATGTTTGTATGTACGTAAAGAATGCTTAGGCATTTTTCTTTTTTAATATTTTCTCAAAAACTGAAACTTTTTAGTTATGCTTTATCTACACACGCCATGCGAAATGTATAGCTGTGTCAGATTTTTGTATTTTTTTATTATTAGCCAATTTTAATTTAAGGTGGTAAGTAATTTGAAACTTATCGGGTGTCCAAATATGTTGGCCTTTGAGTGTAGTGGTGTTAAAGTTTTGGTAGATACCCACCACAAAATTGCCACATTTTTATCTACAACCTTGACTTCAGTTGATTTCAATTGTTTATTTAGTTAGCGCAAGGGTTTTGAAAACAAATTATTCAATAGCACAATTAATAAACCAATGAAGGGAAGAAGGCTACAAAACAAATGTGCCTTACAAATGAGCTTTTTCGGGTGCCAAGAATTGTCAATAATACAATAATAAGCTTTAGAATCTTTTTTGACACCTAAATATTTGGAGGCTTTTATTGAAGCTATTCTAAAGATTTTTGAAGGCTTTTTTAAATATTTTCATGTTAACAACCTTGTCATAAAAAAATTACAGTTGAAAGCGCTTCTGTGGTATGGATCTAGTGCTAGTAGTATCATTAAATGGTGTATCACTGGATTATTTGGAGGCTAGTTAAATTTTCTGCAAGCTTAATGCGCTTTCCTTGGTAACAAATTACTCCATAATTTTCTCTCATTCAAATAAAAAGGCCTATACAATTTTCACTACACTATTTTTTGAAGGGTATCCGAAAATTAGTCCAATAACAAAACTTGCAGCATTCACTGACCACTAAGCACATACTTACATAAATACTGTTGTCTGAGCGCGCTTCCCTTCAACTATTTTTTTATTGGCCATAATACGCTGGCAGCGGAAGTAAAAGTTCTCAGTCGCAGGATACGAGTAGGACCTTCTTTACAAACATTCAAGCTACGGCAATGCACATATCAATCAGCTCATTCAATATCAAAAGCTCAATAAGCACGGTCGGTCCTTGCCGGTTAAAACGGACTTTTCATATTTTTAAATAATGCTTCCCTTTAATCAAAATCAGTCGCCTTTAATACAACAACAACAACAAGTTACTAATCAAAACTCTATAATGACAGATATTGTGGCAATTGGTAAAACACCAATAAATCGTCCATCATCACCGCGTCAATTTTTCGAACGTCTTTACGGTCATCTCGAAACGAATACAAATGTGACGAATAACAATCGAAATGCCGATACTGTTGATTTACTAACTAATTCGACACATAATAAAAGCTCAAGTGAAAGTGATAAAAATTTTGTCGCCAATATGGGTGCAACAATTTGTGATACCACCTATCAAAGTGACGATGGCAGTCTCTCATCTCCCGAAATATCTATTAGCGATGATAGGTGTGTGTGAATAAATTCAAATAAATTATGAAAAGAAACTACTAGCGATTTAATATCATGGGCACTGGTGTTGCGCTCAAATGGAAAATTAGTTATGATCCTGATCTAAAACTTTTGTAAATTTTTCGTTTCCTTAGGTTACCAAACGGGTGTTCTCCCTATGATCCTTACAGCGTGCATGAATATAATAAATCCTACTATGGCGCAAGGTCAACAATGCCGCCTATTAATTTTGGATTTCCAAGTGAGCCACACTTTACCGCCGGTTTTACAGCATTTTGTAAGTATATGAAGATTTAATTCTAAAAAAAATTGCTTGTAAGAAATTTGTTTAAGGAATTAAAATTGTTATAATTTCTCTGTTCATACTTTCTATAATCGCTTTATGGTGTTTGTTTCAAGCAAATCTAACGGTTTGATATATTTAGCCTACGCTCTCACTGCCACCGGTATTTCACGAGCACGTTCTATTTGAGCCGACGGGTAATGCTTGTTTACATTCGGTTGATTTTTTGATTGTTTTGAAATTTAAAAATAGATAAATAAGTAATTAGTAATCAATTGATTAAATAGTTTATTCGGTAATGATTATTTTAATTGTTTTAAAAAAGGGCAATTATTAATTGATTACGATTACAAAAATTTAAAAAAAAATCATGATTTTTTCGAAGGAAACCAAATCAAAAAAATATTTCACTTTATTTTGTAACGACGAAAGTAACCAATCAATTTTTTATGCAAAATATGTTATATTTATTTTTCGCTTAATTTGTATAATTTTAATAACATTTTATAGCTAAGTTGGTTATTGTTCATAATGATTTGGGGAAAACGAAAATTTTACTAAAATTTAACTAAAAAATAAACTATAACGGCTATTGATCCTCTTTCGAAGCATCCGTGCTCGGTTTTTCCTCCTTTTTCTTTTGTGCCATATTTTTTAATTCCATGCTCAAAAACATCTTCAGATTTGGATCAGTTATTTTGCTCAATATTATTTCTCTTGCTTTCTCGTCGTTACCTTCAAAAAGTTTCGACAACGTCTCTGCATACTCGATCCAAACACAATTGGCACAGCCGGACATGCAACATGTTGTGGGTTCAGGTGGAATCTAGGGGGGTGAAATGAACATCAAATAAAAGTAAGAGAACAATAAGAACACTTTACCTCAATATCACTGGATTTATCACCATAGATGCGTAGTAAGTTATTAAGCAATGTTTTAGCAGGTTGTATTAATAGGCCACGAGTGCAAGGTTGACGAAAGGGGGGTTTCATCGCTGTGAAAATGAAGTGGTGCAATAGGAATGATTTACAATTATAGTACACTACTACTTTTACCTTTTCAGTCGTTACTTTCTTCGCTAGCTCTTTGTTTCAAAATACTCTTCAATTCAACTTTTAAGAAGCTTCTTAGCACGGGATCGGGAACTCTATTAAGAATAATTTCCTTTGCTTTATTGTCATAACCTTGCATCAAGTCCGCTAGTTTATGCGCATATTCGACCCAAACGCAATTCGTACAACCAGCCAAACAGCAGGGCTCAGGTGTTGGCGGCAACTGTAAAATAAGTAGTAAAAAAGCAAAAAACAGTTTATGCAAAATATTTTATTCATAAAAATAGTATGTTTGTATATTAAAATATTTTAAATTCTTTCTAGTCCAAAGAAAAAAGTCAAAACAATCATGCTTTTTTACGATTTAATAAGGATCTACATAAGTATGTACATATGTATGTATATCAATGATCGGCAAATACTTTCCTGGGAGTTAAACTTTGTATAGTTTTACTTTCCTTCAGAAATTAATACATTTATAGACTTTCAAACCCCATTCTTCTGCCTCTAAATCAGTGATGCCCAAACGCATACTATGAAATTGTACGATTGTGTTGAAAATAATTGGCAGTAACGGAATTCACTAACTTCGATAACGACATTCGCAATCGGCATTTTGTCATACCGATATTTATCACGATATTTAGTATTTTTTCTCGATTTTCGCTTGTTGTTGTTGTGGTAGCAACAAAATCACTCCCCGAAGGTTTTGGGGAGTGTTGTCGAATTAACAGTCCTTGGCCGGATATGAATCCGGGACGCTCCGGTACTCCCTTGCGGTACTGCCCGACTGTCGTGGTAGCGATTTGTTATGACCAGTGCAACCTTCTAGGTCATGTCATCCCTACTTCCTAAAGTAAAGAGAAGATGGGTAATGAGAGGTGAGAGGCATCATGTCCGTAGATCAACTATCATGTTGCACATCATTACCTTTGTGCATATTAGTCGCCTCTTACGACCGGTATGCCTACCGCGGGCATATTCTAAACCCCACCCCCCAGGGTCGCAATCAGCTGTTTCGCAAACTAAACGACACACAATTTGCAGTTTTTTTCTATGTCGTTAAATGAAATGCACATAGTTTGAATTTCTTATTAAAAAATTAAATAATAATATTATATCGATATTATTATTATTAAAAAATGGCATTGGAGTACTTAGAGTACGTTTTATCGCGGTATGAGAAATCTTTTGCCCGCATCGTTATAGATAAGTTAGTGAATCGCATATTCGATAGTGTAAGCGACAGAATGGCTATTGAAAATCTCGAAAAATCGAACCGAATCGAATCGCCATAAGTTAGTGAATTCCACTACTGGTGAATCTGTTAAACTATCAGCTGTTGTACGTTTAATAGAAAGTTGGAAATCAAATTTTGAAAGATTCGGAAAGTGCATGGTTGATTCGTTTAATTAATTTTTAATTTGGATTACATTTTTAGCTGCTGCGTGCTACATTTAAACAAGATTCCACCCACCTGAATATTCTCGGGTTTCTGTGTGAATATCCGTGTCTGCTGATTAATCAAAACTCGCTGTAAAGGTTTCAGCCACAAAAGTTCTGTTACAATTTCACGAAATGCCGGATTCATTTCTAGGCAAATAGGGGTAAAAGAAATTATAAGGAAACACAATTTTGCAAATCAGGAAATATGATTTTTTATAAGATTAGCAAATTTTCACACAATTTACCACAGGTGCGGGCAAAAGCAGGAAAAAAATTGGTTTTTTATAATAACGAATTTTTTTTCTGCTATAAGAAAGTCTTGAAAAAATGCAATTACGAAATGTTATACGTATGGATGTATGTGTGTAAAGGTATAAAGTCTATATATACGAGTAGCGAGTGTATCAAATTTCATAACAAACTTGTTAAACATGAGCGAAGAAAGTTCAAAGCAGGGAATCAGAAATCGGAAAAGGATTTAAAAAAAAAAAGAGACTTCACACTGAACATAATTAAAGCCCATGAATGCGGTTTTTTCACTTGGACTTTGCGGTAGAACCGGTTAGCAATTGATAGTTTCTTGTTTGTCCGTTTAGCGCCTTCACTGACGATTCAAAAAAAAAAAAAAAAAGCGACAGATAAGAACGGATTAAAAAGTCTTTACAAACAAAAAACATTGTAACCGATATGAAAAGGAAACCTAAAAAACACATGCAGGATTTGCAAAAAATGTGCGCTAACTTGCGCTGGAAGCAAGATCAAATTACAAATAACAAAACGCCTGGCGCACCCACCTCACCGCAAAAATATAATGTGAATGAATAGTATTATTGGAGGGTTAATAGTTTTTTAACAAGCCTATTTATTTAATATACATACATAAAAAAAACAGCAACAACAACAACAAAATTGAAAGCAACGAAAGCTGAGCTACAAGGAATTATAATAAATGCATACTCTTCTTCTTAGCCAACTAAAATTATGCTTAAATCCGTTTACAAAATATCAATGTGTTTATGTAGTTTGTATGTGTGTGTGTATGTATGTCTGTAGGTGTATGTTTTTTAAGGACACTGAAGGAGTGCAGCAATGGTAATAACGCATAGGCGAACGTAAACAATAAGACGCGCAGCGCATCTGCTGGCATTGTGTGAAAATTCCCGGATCAGCAGTGGCGACAAAACGTGAGCAGGCAGTCACATAAAAAGCAGAATGAAAATACCTCTGTGCATACATTAGGCTGTGCGCAATTATTTTTTTGCAAATTTTCAAATTAACTCAATACTTTGAATACTCTAACTAAATGGCCTCCAGATGTATTGAAAGCTTTTATTAGTGAGGAAAAAATTATTGAATAAATTCTGATAGTAGGCGTGTTCGGCGCCCACACTTGCAAAGTACTGATAGAGAATGACGTAAAAGAGAATGACGTAAAACTCTCTTGAAACACAAAAATTAAATGGTTTCCGTCGAACAGGAATTTGTAAAAACTTGCACGGAAAACAGCTGCTATTGTTTTCATTGATTGACAATTAAAAGTTTGAAGTTGTTTTGTTTAGCTAACTCTCTAACAGCTGTTTTCCATTTTCAAATTTTACTGAGTGAAATTTGCCCCAGCTGAAACTTGCCGCTTACTCTAATAATTTAATGTTTGTAGTTATGAAATCCATACTTGGTAAGCGAAATATATTTTTGGTAAATATAACGACCAGCCTAATGTTAATAACAGCACAGTTTAATACGTGCCTCGCACTTTGAGTGGGTGTAAGGGATCGGCGCTTAGTTGGTTGAGGGCTTAATTAGCTGTTTATCATCTTCATACGCCATAACGCACACAAATGTGAATACACTCATACATATGTACGTGAAGTATTGTTGCCTATGCCCGAAAACATTAAATCATTATTTTAAATATGTTTTGATTACGCAAACGAGAGATTAATTTCCATTAAATATCTGCATTGTGGTCATCCTGCAGCCGGTGCGTGCGGAACAAACAACGAAAAAATAAAATAAAAAAGATATTCAATTGGAAATTAGGGTGGTTTTCGTATGGTCATTAGACTGTCTTACACTCGGGGTAAAAAAACAACCTTTCCCTTTTTTTCAAAAGATTTCCGGAAAAACTTTAATCAAACAAAACGGCTGATCCTTGGCTGAAAAGTGTTCGGTGATACAAAATATTTTGACATTTCATTGGGAGAGCGAGCAAAATTTCTGATTGGGAAAATTTACTCAGTAAAACTTGCAAGTAAACAACAGCTGATTGTGACAACGGGAAGCAACAACAAAAATTTAAAATTTTGGTAGCAAATCTTGTTCGGCTGAAACTTTTTTCTTTTTGCGTTTCGCGAGAATTTTACTTTAGAGTTTTTTGTTCAATTTTTTTCATTTCAGAGTACATTTTTTAATAATGTTTCGAAAACAGCGTGGTTAAACCATAATATTTTTAGAGTTATATTAAATCGTGCAAAATTGTATAATACCTTTGGAAAAACATTAACTTGTTTTAGTGAGACACCCTAATGTACAAATTTATGCTATCAAATTGCTTACATACGCACAACATCATCATCTTTTTTATTACTCATTCATTATCATTTCATTGTTACTTAATATCACTTACACATGTAATGGGAAAATTTGTGTAAATAAACAAGTGTCATAAGTAGAGCTTAACTTTTTTTTTCAGCTCCGATTTGTACATATTGAATGATTACTGTAAATTTGTAAGCAAATAAACTAATTTTTTTATTAACTTCTTTTTAGTGGCACGCCGTAGACGGAAGGAAGGTCGCCAGCGTCGGCAACGCACCACTTTTAGCACTGAACAGACTCTTCGTCTCGAAGTCGAGTTTCATCGTAATGAATATATCTCGAGAAATCGTCGTTTTGAATTGGCTGAGACATTACGACTTACGGAGACACAAATAAAAATTTGGTTTCAAAATCGACGCGCGAAGGATAAACGAATCGAGAAGGCACAAATTGATCAACAATATCGGTATGTCGAATTTTTCACTCTTTTCATTTTCTTAGTCTGCCCTGTCACTCTTTTCCTACAAACTTTTTATTGCTCTTCCGCCGGAATGTATGTTTTTGTTGTAGCAGTACTTCGCCCTGCTCAATTGGCACGAGTTTCTGTAAAGTTGGACCATAGTCCATTTTGTGTTCGAAGATTCACAATTATAGCGTGGGTGAGGATTGAGTCGGATACATTGACAGGGCCCAGAAGGTAGCCGCTCATTTTGAAGCATAACAAATCATTTCAAATTTTAATTTCTAAACTCCAGCCCTCTACCGAAACGGGTTTTAAGCTTGGTAGAAGAGTAATATCCTCACGGTAATATCTCCCAGCCATTTGGTATTTAGGTACTTCCTTATGGAAATACACCGGCTTATTTGGACATCTCCAATTTCGTACCTGATAGCGTTCTATGACCAAGGCCGATGATTAGGCTGGAAAATGCGGTGGACATACTTAAGCCACCCTAATAAACATGTTACATAATAAAAATATCCCGGTTCGGAAATAGCCAAAATAGCCCAGCCCAGTTGTAGCATTAAATAAACGGAAGTAAAAACTGTCACCTTAAATTATTCTCCGCAATAAAATTAACACGAAATTAATTTAACGACATTTATGTGCACATTTTCACTAATTAGCCTCAATCAGGCTCAGGCTATGGTCTACCTATACTTTTTATGACTAGCGTCGCAGTCGAACTTCATCTATTTTTTACGAGTATTTCCCTTTTATTTACTCGTTTCAGGAACTTTGTTGTGGCCAATGGTTTTATGACGAGCATAATGGGACACAACACCAACTATCCGCCTACCATGCCTATTATCACGAATCTTCATCAGAATTTCTATCCACCACAAAGTCACAACAACAACAACCCCAACAACAATAGCGTTTTACAACCAACACCAACACCGTTACATGGACCAACGCTACCACTACCATCATCTTCGGTGCTACCAAACACCCAACAGCACACACGCACTCCAAACACATCACAAACACTAACGCCTTTAATTGACGCCGGCACTTCATCAACTTCATCCTTGAGCGCCAACTTTTATACACAAACAACGAACTCTTCGCCAGTAACGCAACGTCATTCGCGTACTCCATTGATGCCAACTAATCATCATCTTGAGCATAATGATATTCCTTATGGTGATTTAAATGAACGAACATTTCACAAACAAACCAGCGGCGGTACCGGCGATAGAGCTCTGAGCTCGCTGATAGATTCGTGCTAGCAATATACAACCATATAATTTTTTTTGGGAGAACAATAACAAGATTATACTGAGGGCTAATTTAATTATCGAATGTTCGGTGCGAATAAAATTTCGAAAATTTTATTAAATTTGTACTGGGAATTGCTCGTCGACAGAAAACGTTTGCAGAGACAGAGCATATTTTGACATTTCATTGGGAGCGTGGTTGTTTCTGCTTGGGAGAATTTACTCAGTTACTTGCAAATGAGAACAGCTGATCGCGCAAAGTATATTAAACAAAGTAGAAGCGAACTTGACAGTTCTCTCTTTTCTGTAGGAGTTTTAACGTCAAATGAAAAAAAATGTTAACCCGTTCGATTTTAAAATTTCTTATTTTTATCAGTTTGTTATTTTTATTGAAGAAATAATAAATCGTGGTAATTGTTTTCGACTCCAACCGAGTGCTGAAACACGTCCAAAAATTGCCAGGAGAATTATCAAGAGACGCGCATAGTACCCAGAAATAATAATCCGATTCCGAGAACAATTTTTTTGAGTTGCAAGATATTTGCAAACGAATGAAACAATTTGTGTACCAAGAGGGGATCGCGTTATTTTTTTAAATCGTGGACAATAGTCGGTAACTCAAGAGTCTCACAAAAACTAGAAAACGCCCCCGATTAGTTCTTCGGATTTTTTCCTCCCAACCTTTTTTAGAACTTGATGATAGTCGTAAACAGTGACCCAAATCGTTGCTATATTAATACATACATATGTATCTGATAAAAAGGAAAGAGATCGAAAACTTTTCAGTACGTAGTAGTTGTTCGGTGCTTTAAGGCGCCTGGTTGTGATGAATGACGTCGACGCTCGGAACTCGGTGGGGCATTCTTCCTGTGCCTTAGGTGGGAGTTGACAAATATTGTCAAGGTCTTTAAAGAGGTAGACTCCAAAGTAGCACTTTGTGGAAAAAGTGAGCTTATTAGATAGTTTACAAAGAACTATATTAATAATGTTTTGACTTTTGCAAATGCGGTTTAACTTTTTAATACATAAATTGTATGGGGCCCAAATATTGTACGTGGGCCAGTAAGGGTAAATACGTTGGTTTGTACTTTTTTGAAGTAAGCATTCCTACAAAAACAAAATATTTTGGTTGTCAATTCTACCTTGTTTAATTTGCCTTGTGATCGCGACAAAGGAAAGCATCAACAAGAATTTTAAAATTTAAACTGTTAATCAATCAAAAAAGTTTTTTCTGATTCCTGTAGTGGAATTCACTACAAGACATTTTGTCTTACCGATATTTATCACGATATTGGTACTCGCTAACTATTTTTTCTCGATTTTTGATTATTCGCAATCAGCTGTTTCGCAAAGTAAACAACACACAATTTGCAGTTGTTTTCGATGTCGTTAAATAAAATGCACATAATTTGAATTTTTTATTAAAATTTGAAATTATATCCATAATATTATCATTAAAAAATGGCATTTGAATACTTAGAGTATGTTATATAGCGAGATGAGAAATCCTTTGCCCGCATCGTTATAGATAAGTTAGTGAATCGCATATTCGATAGTGCAAGCGACTGAATCGCTATTGAAAATCTTGAGAAATCGAACCGAATCGAATCATAAGTTAGTGAAATCCACTACTGTTCGGTGATTCCTATCAAGTTTAGCAAAAAATTTTTTTTTTTTAATGAAGCTGTTCTGCGCAGAGGTACTATGGAAAATTTTAATACTTATCATGCAATGTTAATTTTTTTAAATCGGTTTATTAGTTTTTGAGAATTTTTTAAATTTGTATGATCAATAAATTTTGTTGTTGTTTCCTAAAAAAATTATTTACGTTATGTTCACTGCAATGATGTCTATCGATCAAAATTTTTATTATTTTGTATCACAGAGTTCGAGCGTAATATGCATTTGTTCCAAAAATTATGTAATACACGAAATACTTTCTGAAATAAAAATTAAAATTTTGAAATCAAATTTTGCTTTATCCAACGGGTCTGTTGTTGTACATACAGAAACACGCAGTCAACTCAGCTCTTATTTTTTCATACATTTGAGGCATTGTATCTACTTGGCGCATGAGCCAATATTGGGAACAATTCTGTGGATGCATTAAATTTTTATTTTGAAACAACATTTCATATTATAATTTATGTAGAGCTAGATTTACGCTTTTAGTTTAGTAAGGAATTGTATAGTTTACTGAATAAAAAAAAATAATTAAAAAAACAAACATGTGTATCTAGTATCATTTGCTGATCATTGCGGTCGATATATTCAAAAAAAAGAAAAGAAAGTATGCATGTGTTCATATTCTAATAAATAATATGCATTGAAAACCACTCAAGGAGAATGCAAGGAAAATTAACTTTTTTTGCTTGGCACTCAACCGTTCATTCATTGTTTATTTCTGGAGGATTTTCGTTAAAAAAGTGGAAAAGGCAATAAGACGGCGATAAGTATTCGCATAAGATGTGCTTGCATAAGATGAATTGTTTTGAATGGAATGATTGAATATGTACTCGCTAAGCAAAAATAGTAATTACACCTTTTACCGTTAGCATTTTAGAATGGTAATGTATTTTTTTTTTTTTTTGTATTACTCGTTTTGAACTTAATCATACCACTGAAACTTGGGATGTAGCAGAAAAAGATTTGGTATAGTGGGATTGAGTCTGGATAAGTAAGAGTTTAACCTATTACATTATCCAGATCGAAGTTTTGCTAACATGACTCTAGTCTCCTCTTTAGCTATTTATGTAAAGTGTTTGGTTGTCAAAACATAGTTCACAGGCCGAGATCTCAGGGATCTGTCTACAGACTCAGTGTGGAGGTCATTTAGAGTCCGCTGGGTAATGTGATGCGGGATGTCATCATAGCTCTTACGGATCTTCATCACATCAATCGAAGCTGTCAGCTCAACAGTGAGACTCAGATGACATAAGAAGACATCCCGTTGCAACTCTGATGTTTTGATACATTTACAATTTCCTTCATTGGTGCCATCAAGATTGGGCGAGCATATCGGCGCAACGTAGTCAAGGTTGTAAAAGGTCACACCCAATAATTTTGGGTGGTTGAAAGTAACGCTTGCCTCATCGGCGCATTCCAGAGCGAACATTGCAATGTAGGAGGGGAGTAGTATTCACACAGCCGGTATTGCAACATTATGTATAAGGGCAATACTATAAAATCCCATTTGTTTTGAGAGCTTGACATTTATTATGGCTCGTCTTTTGGCCCTATCTGTCGGTGTAAGCATTGTGAGCTGACCGCCAAAGGAGCTCCCGCATCGCTTAGAGTCCGACTGGACGATGTCTTCAAAGGTAATGGAGGTCTTGCGATGTGTTTGACAGGGCCTAAGCTGCTGACACCCTCCGCTTTAATATCCTTTATTTGGCGTTATGCGCGATTGATGATTTGCCAGAGCTTCCGCGTCGAAATTCGCACGAATTTCAAAATGTATACAATGCGAACCATCTTTTGAAGTGTTCAGTGAAACAAATAATAACTCTCCTGGCAGATTTCAAATGTTTATCTAGAGCAAAAAGCATAGAGAGATAAGTTAGTGCTTTGGCGATCTAGTAAAATTGTTCAAACGTCAGTTAGAGCCGAACATGCTACACCATATCCGAACAAGTACTGCAATAGTGACATCAATAGTGACTTTTCGTCCACTTAAACCACAGTACCTAATTTATATGCTATTTAAATCTTAGCATTTACATACATCTCTCTAAAAAATCGTCCCCCTCCGGTGCAAAATGTTGCTGCCCGTGTTCGTTGTGTCATCTAGGTGAGTTATGGGAATTTTATAATGTCCATCGAGGTATTAATGCAAATTAAATGTCTTTCCTATTGTGTCCAATTCTTCTTGCACTAAATTAGCCGAATTTGCAAAAGTTTAATCGCCTTAAACTATACAACATATAATTTGTAACTACATATGTACTTTGACGAATGTAAACACAAACATTCACTTTCGCACCACTCTCATCTCTGCATTACACAACAGATTAGTAGCGGCAATAATGATTGCTTAGACAGGTCACTACTTACATTTGATTGAATAAATACTATAATTACCACACAATTAAATTTTCCATTAGGATTTACCTCAATTTTTCACTCCAGAAATGGAAATCCACTGTCCGCCAAGATTTCTTGCATCAACACACTTTTCCGTCCTTATCACAACAACAACAAACAGCAGTATTAACAGCTGATGTTATGTTGGATTTGAGTGTGGTGAGTAACAATACAGTAGCTTCCAAAAAGTTCAAATAGCCACTAAAATTTAGTAGTCCCGATTTTACATATTTATTCTTTGTAGTTGTGAAGCTGAAATATTGTGAAAATTATAAAAATTTTGACAAAATCTTGAATGAGAAATGTAAAATATTTGTCGGCTATCGATACTTCGTTGCCGTAACACTTCCTGTACAGCTTTAACCCTGCGAAGCCGACATATCACATCATAAGTTTCCATCTATGTATCGGTACTAGAGGTTCGAGGTTCACTTTTTCACAATGTTGGGGATTTTTTTTTTATTTTTTGTACCTGTGGGGTTTTCCACGTTTCGAGCAGAGTTGGTAGGTTTGGTCTAATCCCATTTCATTTAATACATTTCTGCCAGAACCTTCAGGTTATTTATAATGCTTTAAGGGGCACGGAAGACTAATTTTTCTTTTCTCCATATCAATCCGGTACGCTCAAGCACTAGCATGTTAAGGTACTAACCCGACCCTCGTATAACCGTTTTGATATGACCAGGTCAAATATCTAGGCCATTCTTACCCTCACCTACTTACCGTAAGTTATTTTGACGACATTGGACAGGTTTATAAAACATTCAATGATTCCTGATGAAAATACTTTAATTATTATTTTCTTTTTTTTTTCAAAAATATACAAAAAAATTAAGAAGCAGGATGTTGTTTTTAAAATGTTGCCTTTATTGTATTTTTACTTTTTTTAATAAAATTATTATTTCTTGCAAATTATCGAACAGATTTTATGTATACATACACTCATATAACATATATCTGTATGTATATTATACGAAAAAATGTAAAGTTTCATTTAGGAGTTAAATGTTTCAGAATGAAGTTATGTTGTTCCCAAAAGAAAGTGTATTTTTTTCTAAAACAGCACTTCGTATGCGAATTTGTTGATGTGTATGTTTTATAAATTGTTTGGTAATATTTTTAAAAAAAATTTTAATTCGATATTTTCTAAGTAGTACATACAGTCTTTTTTATAATGTGCAATGCTGCTTATATTTACAGAGAGCATGCATGTACATATATTTGTATATTTACTTACTTGTATATCAATATTTAATAAGAGGATAACATGCATATCATACAAATGCAAATGCCTACATAAAATGGACAGAGATCGATAAAAAACACGAGTGCACATGCTTAGGAAGAAAGTTATTCATAAAAGTTGCCGCTTTAATTTTTAGAATCAATTTTAAAGTATGTAATAGAGATTTGAGTTTAACTAAAAAAACATTTAATTGAACATGACTAAACAAATATTTAATTAATAATTTCTATGGTAACTCAAAAAAATTTATTTTACAGATTCTTGTTAGGCTGATGTTAAGTAGTTATTTTAAAGTAAAGGAAGTTTATAGTACATGCATAAATATAAAATATGTATTTAGACTTTTTTTAACAAGTCAACTTATGAATGTAAAACAATTCAAAGAGTTTTTAAAATTAATTAGCTTGTGACTGCTCAGTTTTTGGAAGAGTCAAGTTTTTTTGATTGTGATTCAGGAAAATGTGAACCATGGGAAATTAATTGTTTTGATTAAAAGACCATCAATACACTCGAATTAATTAGCAAACTATGTTCAGATTAATTCGTATGCTCGATTCATTGATTAAGCGCACATCCGTAGTTTAAAATTAAAAAAAATTTTCGGGATGAAATATTTATTGAAATTGTATAAAGCATTCAAATGATTATTTGTTGTTATTTGTTGTAAAAATTGATGGTTTCTTGCTTTTATTCTCATTGGTGCAAAAGCATGTACCCGAGAGGTTGTTTTTTTTTCATTTATTTCGATTAGCAAACATACCCATAGTTTTAGCATTTGTTTTTAATAAATATTGATGATCATGTATTTGTGTATCTAGTATGTACATATATGAATATAATGATAAAATGCATTCATTTAAATATATGACAAACATAACAACTTGCTGGAAATGTGAATCACAATTGTTTGTTAAAATTTTACGCATACAAATGCCCTAAAAATGCTTATTTAATTATATACTAAACTCTGAATTTTGTCAAATAGTAAAATGAAACACATAACGTTTAGGTTCATTGATATTTACATAGAGGAACATTGAGATTTGTGCCCATTATAATTTCATTTTCTTTTTGGCGGAGTACTCGAGTGCCGTATTAATAGCCAAACATTTAGGCCACTTGTGAATATGTATAGCTGTAGTATCTGCGTCGTCGAAAGTAAATCATGAATATATATGATAACATCAGCATTACGCAGATAATCGTTACAAGAATAGCTGTTAAATAAATGTAAAATAATTTTGTATAATAAATATTTGACTATATGATATTCAAATGTTAAAATTACCCATAGCTAAACCAATATTAGCATCATCATATGACATCATCATTGTGCTTAATTTACATTCCTGCTCCCAATTCGTGGGCAATATATCATTATATAACGTAAACATTTTCTCTAATGGGCATGCAACACCACAATCCGGTATGCTCAGTAAAGTCGGCTCAGCACTAGTATTTTTATAGAAAATCGAAACAAATGGTTGATTGCTTTTATCAAGACGTAATTCAAATAGTAAGCATGCTGTGTAAACAGGACTCTTCATCTATGAATAAAAATATCATTCAAATCAAATTTTAACTAACATATTTAAATCCAAACATTTTAACTTACATCATATAATTTGAGTGTATTTAAAACATTCGAGACCGTCGTATCATGTGCACTATAAATCCACACCGAACGATTTGGCTTCAATTTACCATTGGCCTTATCTACAAAACGCTGAAGCATTTCTTTAATTAACGGTCCGGTTTTCAAACGTGCCATATAACGTGTATATGTCATTATAGTAAAAGCAAAATCAGATATATAAGTCATATCAGTGCTAGGATACACTTTCTTGGTCCATTCGGGCAGTGTGCGATTATAGAGTGTCTCAATGAATAATGTATTGTTTAGACGTTGTACACTTTCCAATGTATCCACTTTATGCCCAGTATACTTAGTTAGATAATTGTATAGATATTTAAAGCGTAGATTTATCTGTTGAAATTCTTGAGAATTTAAAAGTGCTGAACGCGCATAGTCGTAAGCTGCACAATGGACTTTTGCTGCCAATTCCTAAAGTGTTGAGATATGTACAAAGTTTTATTAATAAATAAACAAATCGAAATTCACGTAGATTATACCTTGTCGATTCTCTCCGGAACTGTGTGCACTGGTACCGGTTGCCAAGCTATATCTCGATTCCAGATTTCATCACCAACTGGTGGATACATTCCTGCCAAATTGGACAGCGCACTAGCCAATGTACGATCTACATCTGTTGAACGTACATAAATCTCATCTTCAGAATAAGTAAGATTCAACAAGGAATCATAGCGTTTTCGTAGCCATTTGCCAAGTTCATAGTGTTGAAGTTTTCCGATCTGCGAATAGGAATTAAGTCAAAGCTATCAATCTGCTTAGTATAAAATTTGATCAAAATATCACACAGATTATAATAAATTTCTACAACCCTGTATATGTATGTGACTAAATAAACCGCGATGGCGGCCACCGTGGTGTGGAGGTAGTGTTGTCGGCCTACCACACCGAAGGTCCGGGTTCGAGCCCTGGTATAGGTTACATCAAAAAGTAGTTTGAAAAAGTTTTTTCAAAACGGGGTCGCCCCTCGGCAGTGGTTTGGCAAACTCTCCGAGTGTATTTCTGCCATGAAAGGCTTCTCAGCAAAAATTCATCTGCTTTGTAGATGCCGTTCGGAGTCGGCGAAAAACCGTAGGTCCCGCCAATTTGTAGGAAAAATTTCAAAGCGGCACACCACAAATTGGAAGAGAAGCTCGGCGCAAAAATCTCCTAGGAGGTTAATGATATAACTGTTGTATATCGCGTCATATATATATATATATATAATAAAACCGCTGGTTGTAATTACATGTTCATATTTTTTTTAAAGAATATCGATATATGTACATATGTATGTATGTACATATATAGCGCATTACGTATTTTAAGCAAATATCATATTTAAGCAAGTGATATTACTGTCAGAGTCATCAAATTTTCGTGTAACAGCTGCCTGAAGTAATACAAAGCAGCGCTATTTATAAAAAAACAAAAACATATTTTTGTATGAAGTTCATGCATACTTTATGCGTCGTATTTTTCCCCTGATTATTAATCAACCTGCAGTTGTCAATTATAGGCCGGTACAAATTCCGATTTAAAAAATTAAATTAAATTAAATTTTTTCGCGGTCCCTGAAATTTAAAGCAACTGAAAGTTTGCGCTTGTTAGGTATTTCTTCTTCTTTTTGTTAAAAATAAATGTGTAAGCCAGCCGAAAGCCTATGCCGCTAGCGCTGCGTTGTTTAGTTTATATAATAATTTGTATTATTATGTAAGCTTTTTTAAATAAATAAAATGTGTAAGCAGTTGTTGAACTTCATATAAACGTTTTAAAATTTCCACTTATTATTTATTCATTTGTTTCTTCTTCAAACATGTTTTAGCTGCTGTTTGCAAAGAATTATTGACCAGTTTTGGACGTTTTATATAAATAAAATACCGGAAAAGCCCTACCGTCATCAGGCATTATAATTTTAGGATACAAAGTATTTTTAGGGTTTCATCTTATTTATAGACTTCTGATGCCGTTCCATTTTACTGGAAAGGAAGTTCCGCGGTGATATTTGGACGTGCAATGGAGCTCGATAGCTCTATTGGAGCACTGCTGGTATTGGAACCCCTTGACTTTTAATTCCAAGAAATGTAGTGCCCCCAAAATTATGCAACAAAAAAGCGGTGCATGTCATATACATAGAAAGTCCCTGCAGAAATTTGGACTAGCTCAGAACTATCGCTGATACCAGTCCTAGCTCAATCCCTAAGCATTGCTTTCAACTGTCTACTTTAACAAAGCGTTGTCATTGACGATGGCAATTTTCACTAGTGCATTACTTGGTAACTCGGCCTGAACCGGTTGCCATTCGGACAGTCCTAAGACAGTTTGGCTTTGGTTTCATTTGGAGAGTTTGAGGGTAGTACTGCTTGTGGATTAGTGATTATCGATATCCGATACTTCATAGTGTCTTTTAACTAACACTTTGGTAACCAGTACGGAATGCGTCACGAAGTGGATAGCTCAAGACTTACCCTTTTAAAGACTGGTTTACTGCAGGGGTACTACGTATACTTTTTGTTAAATTAGGAAGTTGAATAACACTTCAACAACTTTAAACGAAGATGAGTTATCAATCAAACATATTTTGCATACATTTGGTTGTTGTTGTAAACATGCTTCACCCTACCGAGTTGTCACTCGTCTTAGCATATGGTTATGTGAAGATTATTAGTTACCATATGTTTCTGCACACATCCAAACCAGCGTTTTAATTACATATGTACATACATATATTTGCTGTTGGCAGACCAAAATCTTAAGACATACTTAAACCAGTATTTGACTCTACATAATTAAAGAACTTTGAATATTTTCAACTTACATTAGTCAATTCACCCCAACCAACTGGCCAGTATTCGCGACTTTTCCATGGATCTGTAGGATATGGTTCAATTGGTGTACGATCGCCGTGACGATACAGCTGAAATGACGAAAAATTAATTTATGCATTTTAAAGAACTTCAACCATACTTCAACTAGCTACTGATTTCTACTAGGTACTTACAATATGAGCGAATATTAATTCTCCTTTCAATGCCGTCGACAATGCATCAAGTTGCTGTTCTGGTTCACCTTGTTGTGTGGTGGTTATCGGCACTTCCACATCGGCCATACTGACAGAAATAACCAAACACAAAATAATGCAGAATAGCCAAAGTAGCTTATAAAAGCATTTTAAGTTGAACATATTTCTTCTAAAACAGGTACTTGCAATGTTAAATTTATAGTTTTAATTTAGATTTTTTGTTTATATTCTTTTACGAGCAGCGTACATCAACCCAGCTGGTTTCACTGATAGTTAAAAATAAACGATAATCAGCCGTCGTCCATTACGGCGCGTTGAGATAGTAGAATCAATATGTAAATAGAAGCACATGCGGATTTTATATCATTTGTATTTTGTTTGCTTTGGTCTCTTTATTTCTAATTTCTGCTATGCCGCCATGTATTCGCGTTTTATCCAGTTTGTTTGCTTGTTGGCGACAAAGTGGGAGGCTTTCTTAATCAATCTCTTTTATATTGTATATTTGTATGCTTCGTATGCCTGTACAAATCTTTATGCCAGTGAATACTTTGTTAAATTTATAATTTAATTTTTATTTTTTCATGATTTGATCGATGTGTACATAATTTCCTGTTGTTAAAATTTCCTGCGTCACTTTCTTTGAATAAACGTACTTGCTGTGAGTTATTGTTGTTTAGTTTAAAATAAAAAAAAACACTTGCAAAGTGACTGTTTATCGTCAACACTACAAATTAGCTCAACATTTTAGCAAAATTCACGAATTAAACCATACATTTGTTTCTCTCATAATCACCTAAACTGCGGTAACTCTTATATTTTGTACATCACAGCAAGTCATTTTTCTATGTCTTTGATACCAAACACGACGACAGCAACTGTTCGTAACGCACGCTAAAATAAATAATTGAACCGTGTTGCTAACAAATATTATTAAAGCCGAAGAGAGTATGCACAAAAGACAACAAACAATTGCGCTCTATTCAGAAGTAAATTGGTAAACAAAAGATAAAAACTTTGAATTGCTCAGGTAAGAACAAACTGTACTCAGAAAAAGTCAGTGATATACTCCAAAGTTCGTTAAGGTGCTGAATAAATCATATCCTTTAAGCCTTTGTAATTGTTTTAAAGAGACTTCTTTCAAAAATTCAGAATGACCGTTTAAACGGAAAAGAAAAAACCTAAAATGGTTTTCGGGGAGTTCTACGGATATGGGCAATCTTTAGGTACTCACCGGAACAAGGAAGCAGCTGGCAAGAAAAGCAGTTATATCAGTTAATCCCTGCGGGTTATTGGGTCTAGCATAATAAATGTTTTTTGTGCCCAAATAAGCAAACTTTTGTTAGTCCCCTCGTATGTATGTACATACGTATACCTATCTATTCCGAGTAATGAGTATTTGCAATAATTCAGGTTATTATACAAACATTTACATATGTATATGTACATACATACATATGCATTTAGTCGCGTGTGAGTACCTACATACTACACATATTTAAAACATTGTATTGATTGTAGTAAATTTACTACTTTGTTTTTCTGAAAACTTAAAATTTTACTACACCATTTTTAGTAATCAATATGGCATTTTTTAATAACTTCCTTGGCAGTTGTCTGGTAACAACACTTTTATGGGCGCTCACTAAAATTTCAAACACATTTCTTATCCCTTATTTATGTACCTACATATGTATATATTTTAGAAAATTACTTCTTAAAATTACAATTCCATACAAATTTCCGGTTTACAACTAAGCAAATTAATTGAACGCAATCTCTCTAGTAAATTGAACATTGAAAGAGCCTTAAAAAGAACAACGTGGGAGAACGCAGAACTATACAGAGCTCCAGCCGGAATGATAATTAAAAACCTCTCCACTACCAAAAAAAAGTGAAAAATTAAAGACTGTGACACAATTATTTTAATTTTCTATAGCGATTTAAGTTGATCAATAAACATGGCAGTTTTCGTTTCTTCCAAATATTTTTCTCCACGATTTATTCCGTTATTTACTACTATTTTCTCGCCGGAAGTTCTAAGCCTGGGATATGTATGTATGCATCGATGCATGCATATATGTAGGTATACATGCATATATGTACATACATACTAAATAAATGAATAAAGCCTATGTACATATCTGCACATATGTACATAAATAAACACGTTTCAAAAACCTTTTCTCTTTGAAAAGAGCCTGCAAGGAAGAGAGGAGAAATAATTTTTGCAGTTCTGAGCGCCTAAAACTATACAATGCAAATAGTACAGCACCCATTATAAAGAGAGCGTCTGTATTTAAGTTTTATAAATGTCTATAAATTTTTTAAATACCGAACCGGCTTTTACAAATACTTTATGTATACATACTTATGTATATATAAATATGTACATGTACAAGCATGGGTAAATACAAATTTTAGTTATTTAAAAAACACCATTGCCATCTACAGACATTTTTCCTTTCACCAACAGCCGAGCGAATTGCGTTTTCCGGTAATGAGAATTTTCATCAATTTGTATGGAAAGACCTCCACCGCCTTCATATCGGCCCAAAGCTTCTGCTTCTGTCATCAAAAAATATCTTTGTTGTTGTTAATAGTTTCGAAATCGAAATCAGCTTCCATAATAGCTTTGGAATCACGACAATGTACAACATATTTTATCTTCCAGAGAGAATCTTACTTCTCAATTGTTTGCTCAGTCCAAAGTAGCAACTTTTAGAAAAAGAGATTTTCCTTAGATTATTTATGCGGTTAACATTGTTCCATATCGGGATCTGTACATCAATATTACAGTGTAGATGTTGACTCTATTTCATTAGACGTTTGCTGCCACAAATTTACTGAAACCGAGTTCTGAAAATGGATATAAAGATATTAAAGTTTAATGAAAACACACGTTAAGATTTACATGTATATGCATATTTTTCAAAGAAACAATAACCGTTCATATTAAAGGACTACAAAAAGGTTAACCCATATGAATTAGAGAACTCTTTTAGTTGAATCGTGCAAAGTGCTGAAAAGCTTTCAGTCGTAGTTAGGTTTAGGTGACGGTATTTTGCCACCCGCTTGATGATTTTTCGAAGTTTCGTGTGGTAAATTTCATTGGGACATAAATATTTAGTAATATAACGATTCAAAAAGTATTCTAAGCGGTGGTTAGGTTGCCAGAAGGGGGCTGTAAATAATATATCAGTCTTAACTCCCTATTAAATCTTTTCCATATTCTCATGGCTTAGAAGTCTTAGTACGCAAGGCATGTGATAGCAAAATTACAAGAAATATTATACATACTGTCCCGACAAGAATATACATCGGACATCGGATCGATTCGCGAAAAATCAGTTGCGGATTTGAGTTAGAAAACTTAAAAAAATCAACTTTATCGATTTCCTTTAAATCTAGTAGCGTATTCAACACAAGAAATAGAAGAAAATATCTTGACAGTGTCGTTGTTTTAGTTTTAAAGGTTAAATTCGCAACTGTTTTCTCGCGAATCGATTCGCACTCCCTCCGCAATGCATCCGTCGGATACCGTAATAGGCATGATTGTTATTATTTTTAACTACCAAATGTGAGAGTACCTCGCCGGATATAAACCGGGCACGCTCAGGAACTTTGCCACCACTCAATAATATGATTAGAAATTGTTGCATGGTAAATATTGCACTTTTCTGAAAGAGCGCTTCCTATAGAAGCACTTTCGCAATAACACTTGGAAGTTAAGGCGTTCGCAAATGCCCAGATTTCAATAGTAAATATTTTTTTCAGACCAAGAACGTTTATTCTTTCTGGTTTTTAGCATTTCGATCTACAATCCTTAAATATACCAAACGTTTATCCTCACCTAATTGATTAGCAGTTTCCGTTTATAAAACCTTATTATACTTACAATTTTTTTTGTTTTTTCAATACTGTGATTCGTTACGTTTTTCTACCTTTATTTTCTCCCTCCAATATAAACATGTATGTATTCCGCAATATTTTTAGTTCACTAACTGATCGCACTTTTTCTATTTACAAATAATTTTGTTAAATTGTCGGCCCATCCAATAAATCGCAAGTCTAATTGAAATTGTACACACATATTTATTGAGGTGTAATAACCAAGTTTTCACTGCAGTGCACACAAGGATTGCACTTATTCTAATTTTGGTTTTGAAATCAGCTACGCACTTTGGCATTTATTAGTTAAAATTTTATCAACTAAAGTTTTTGTAAAATGAATGTTCTTGTACAATATCATTTTATGTTTTATTTCATTTATCAGCTTCTTATATCGACGCGTACAATGGGTTTGTGTAATTAACCTAATTTTTGTTATTTAAGAGAAAGCAAGTAAAGTTATTTAAATTAATACAACGTAACGCAAATGGTTTATTAATTTAAATTCAAATAATTTTAGTTTGTAAAAAAACGGTTTTTCAATTGAATGTATAAACGCATAATATTGAACATAATAACATATTTCTGTTAAAATGTTAAGATTATTTGCATTGTTGGACTATGTACAAATTTAAAATGCATACATAGATATGTATGTATGTATAAACGGAGCACAAGACACGCTGTGTAAAGTACAAATTGCCGAAAGGACTATTAGGCTTAATAGCGCCGAATTCGCCCTTTATGATACTCAGTGGAAGATGAGCGCTCATGTTATTTTTAATTTCGAAACATAGCCTTCAATGTTGTCACAAATTACCTTATCCTATTTGAGTTTAGATTTCTTTTTTTTTTGTTTAGAATTCTTTAACATGTAGTTAAATTATAATAGCGACATATTGCCGCCATACTCTATGCTGTATCTTAAGACTATTTTTTAATTTTATATTGAATTTTTTGTTTTTTGTTTTTAATATTATAAAATTGCAATAGTTTGTTTGATTCCAATGTGTAACACTTCTATGTATCTCATACATACACATACGTATATACTTTGCGCATCAAAGTTTTTGCATACGAACGCTTCGTTATGCACTTCCCCTAGAATTTAGTTAGCCTAATAGAACCACAAACATTCCACAAATTTTTTGCAAGGGAAAATAAACGCATTGATGAATTCGCATTTGTTTGAGTTGCAGTTTTTTTAAAAATGTTGATTGGGCATCATATTTTGACGTGGACCATTGCTGTATGTGAGAAAAATTGTAAAACATGTTTATAAATAGTTTGAATCATTGAATATCACTTGAGAAATGTTAAATTTTAAGTATTATCTATTGGACGTTTTTTCCCTATTCCTTTATAATTCTAATTTAAGTTGGCAGCCTTCTAATGTAGATAATTTATTAGTGCACCTACAAAAAATAAGAGCGTGGGATTTGGAGATGTGTAAGGTAATTGGTAAACTAACTACATTTTATAAGTTTCCAAATCTGCTCAACTCACATTTGAATTGCAAGTTTAAATATTTTGTGCACATATTTTATATTTATGTACAATTTTAATATATTTGAAACCTGGAAAATATTCACTAAAACTTACTGTTGCATGCCTCCTCCACGACCACCACGACCGCCGCTCATGCCACCGCGACCACCTCGTCCACCACCACCCCCGCGACCACCTGCACCTCCCTGAACACCAAGTGGCGGGAAATTACTGTTATAATTGTTTGGGCCTTTAAATCCTTCATTGCCTATAACACCGCCCATCGCACCCATAGCTGCAGCAGCACCACCACCTCCTCCAACTCCACCGCCGCGTCTAAAACCGCCTCGTCCACCAAGGTTCGGTGGACCATTGCCGCGTCCGTTGCCAAAGCCGCCTCGAAAACCACCGGGTGCACCTCCATTATTACTGCAAATACATAAAAAATAGTAATGCGTAGCAATAATTAGTGACTGTCTTGCGAAATGGTTTTGATTTCTATTTTATCATCTACTATGTTTACTTACAAATTAACCCCATTGTTTCTTCGACTAAAAAGATTTTCTTCAGGATTGTCTTGAATACCACCGCCATTGAAGCCACCGCGATTTCCTCCTCCAAAGCGCTGGCCTCCACCTCCTCCCCGCCCTCCCGTAGGCAACGCAAAACCTCGCCTATCCTGGCCTGGTATTCCGTTATTACCACCATATCCCGGAGCCATGTTACTGCCCATATTGCCGCCAAAATTTCCACCAAATCCTTCATTATCATTGAAATTATTTATGCCTCCAAAGGGCACATTATTATCGACAGGTTGCACGTCAAAGTTATTGTAATTTTGTTGTCCACCATCGCCGCCAAAGCGGCTATATCCACCGCGGCCACCCATGCCAGCGTTGTTGAAGTTTCCTCTTTGGTTGCCCCCAAATTTACCTGCGCCTACTCCTCCACCAATACCGTCCTGAGGATTTCTTCTTTGATAAGGCAAGTTCCGTTGTTGTTTGAAGTGATCGTTGCGTATTGGTCCTCCACCGCGACCTGCCCCGGCAAAGTTAGGCCCACCACCACCAGGTCCTGCCATGCCACCAGGACCACCACCGCGTTTTCCAGGACCGCCACCGCGGTTTCCTGGCCCGCCACCCCGATTCGCTGGACCTCCACCTCTTGGCCCTAAACATATAAAGTACCTTAAATAATAACAGAGTATAAGTGATATTTTTTACTGCTAATACCTCCACCACGTGCAGGACCTCCGCGGGCACCACCTCGATTACCCATATTGCCACCCCGTCCGCCACGACCACCATCAGCTACATTTCCGGGTTTCCTGTCTTTTGGCCGACCCAATTCTACAACAATCATTTGTCCCTTGAATTCTGATGCATTTAATGCAGCAATTGCAGTATTCGCCATTTCTTTAGTTTCCATGTGCACAAAACCACACCGATTCATAACATCGCACTCCACAACCACACCATAATCTTCAAAGAGATGCCTTAGCTCCTCAGGCTTTGTGCCCTGTGGCAGGCTTCCCACAAATATCTTAGTAGTCTAAAAGTGCAAAATTTATGTAAAAAAAAAAACGTGACAACGAATAGTGAAGAAATATTGAACATTGCA
This sequence comes from Sphenella marginata, assembly GCA_951509765.1. NCBI lineage: Eukaryota > Metazoa > Arthropoda > Insecta > Diptera > Tephritidae > Sphenella > Sphenella marginata. The sequence goes on along the minus strand of OX608079.1, from coordinate 121,303,821 downwards.
TAAACTTCAAGCTTTTTTCCACACGTGTACTTACCGCCATTTCGGTGGGGTATTATATTAGTATATATACTTGGAAATAGAGAATTTCACCGGCTAAATTATTTTAACTTTTGTTTTTCACTGGCATACGCACACAACTCCTTTTCAATGAATGATTAATAAAAAATGCCGCTAGAAAATTGTGAAAATGGCGAAAAAGAAGAAACAAAACCTTGCCACCTAATAATTATTTGTAGCGCTGCCAAGTGGTTTGAAAAAAAAAAACGCTTTTAAAAATGTTCAAAGTTTATCGATATTTACTTAACGTCTAAGGGCCACTTTCATAAAAGCCAGTTAGGTCTAATCGGCAGTTAATTTGACAGCTAACAGTATAAAATACGTCACTTAATCTCCGATTAGCGGTAATCGTCTCCGCTTATAACAAGACTTGGTTACATTTTTCGGTTAACGCTAACCCGGGTACTGACAGCATAAATCGATCGGCTGGTTATCAAGTGAACCGCACATAAACGAAACACGGCTCTTATGAAAAATCTTTACGCCAGTTTGTTGTTGCTGTAGAGTTGACATTACTTTGCTATTGCTAAGTATTCCTATATTACACTTCATTTACACTGCACCATATTAGGTAAATTCAAATGAGTAATTTCAAACCCGTTCACACTATCGCATTTGCATTTTGTTTGACATTTCCCTTGTACCGAAACTTCAAATAAAATGCGTTCCACAAAATTGTCACCAAATGCGATGAAATCAGTAAGTTTAGTTATTCTGTTAGTAACATCAAGTTTCTCTGTCGGAACGCGAATCCAGGGACCGAGGCGCGTATTTTAACAACTTTGGCGATGTTTTCGATGCGTTTTAGCAATTTACGTAGAACTGAAAAAGTCGGTGGCTGAAGTAAACCAATACGTTCCACAGCCTGTTGTCATTAAACTTATAATCCAACTAATCGCCCATGAAAAAGATCATGCAGCCCGGCTATTATAAAGAAAGAAGATGGAGAAGAAAGACAGAAAAAGTGCAGAGAACCAGATATATATATCATTGCATGTTCTTTGATCATTGACATTCTCTGAAAAAAACATAAACAAATCACAATTTTAAACAAAAAATGTATTGTCCGCCTGATGAAGAACATTTCTGCAATTTTAATCAGATCAAAAATACAGAAAGTATTTTACCGACAGTGGAACTGATGGTTAACTTCCGATTGGATGGGGAAACGACAAAGAAGTCATGTATTATGTGTGCTGAAAAAATTGTCTACAAAGGATTGTTGGTATGAATGTTCAAAACTGTGCCTGAATTAATATAAATAATTAAATTTGCATAACCCAATTACAGCAGCTACGGTTGACGGAAAAGGATGATCACCGCCGCATGTACATAACAACAATGGATGGAGCTTCATTTAATGAATTGAAGCAAGATCAATCATTGCATGTGACATTCGCGGGATTCATTGAAAACCTGGCACGCCTGCTCCAAGATTGTCAAACAGGAAAACTTGAACTAGCGCTTGTAAAAAAACATTGCAATACAGTAGACAATTCAGTGGACTATCAATTGCAATTTGTTGAAATGCGTAGTTTTAAAAATTTAATCCACTTATGCATGCCCAGTCGAATGGCTCCTTTAAATGTGGTGCTATTCTATATGAGCAATAGAATCGGTGTTATAGAGGTGAATAACTAAATTTTGTAAGTGCACCATTCAAAAAGACGTAAATCATTTGTTTTTACAGAAAAGGAACCAAACACAAGAGCATCAAATACAGTCGTTGCAACAGGAGATTGAAATGCATTTACGTAATATTGAACATTTAAATGTTGAAAATGGCAAGATAAGAGAAAATACACTTGATAACACAAGAAAATTAAATCAGCGTCACTCCGAGGAAATCCAGCATTTGCAAGAGAACTTGCGTAAAATGTCCGAACAGAGACAAATGGATAATGAACGTAGCCAAAAGACTATTACGGGATTACAATTGCAATTAGATAAATTAATGGCCGACAAAAATACTCTGCAAGCGGATAAAATGTAAGTTAATCGCCAACATTTGTCTCTGTAGTTTGATTTATTTTTTCTCATAAAGCAAGGAACAAAAACGAGTCGAAATGTTAAATGAGGAACTAACAAGCTCAAAATCGCAGTGCTCAACATTAAAAGAGCAAATTGAACGTCTTCATGCAGAAATATCATCTATGAAAAATACTGAACGCAAAAACGAAATGCATTTAGCCGATGCTCGTAATCATATTTCAGAGTTGCAAGAAAAGTTTAAAAGATATGATAAAGCTAAGGTAATTTAGTAATTCATGCGTATGCAAACCAACTAAGCCTTGCATTAACAAGGTCTTTCTGTTTCGTAGGCTGACATTGTTGCTGAACTAGAGGCAGAGAAAAAAATTTCGCAAACTAAACGAAAAGCGCTCGAAATGGCAGCTGAAGAGATATCTAAAGCCAATGAAATAATTTTAAAGCAATCACAGGAATTAATAAAATTAAAAAAGACTATTAATTGGCGCACAGAAGTTGCAATACAACAAGAAAAAGCAATTGAAGATAAGGATCAGATATTAAAACTGCGAGAAAAGGAACTATCGCAAACCCGACATGCAATTCAAAGCATGCGTGAAGAAATACCGTTGCAACTGGACTCTATGCGAAAATTTGCCAACTCACTAGAGCAAAAATATAGCGAACGTAAGTTACCAAGACACAAATGTTACCTCTTTTATTAACAAGCGCATCCTGTTCGTTTCAGAAATACAAGCACTGCGTGAAAAATTAAGCTCTACTGGTAAGGAGAACATATCACCTAAAGTGCCCTCTAAAGGATTGTGCTCAAATCGACGTAAATGAATTATTATGTTTTTCACTCTACCTATTCATATCCCACCGAAATTCTTATACAAGTTGTATTATTTTTTATAAAAAAAATTATTAATTTATGAAATTGTACATAAATGCTTTACTAACTAATCATCCACATAGGCGCTGACTTCACCGGCGTGCGCTGTGCCTACATTCACAGTTTGAAAAATTTCTTGATCGGGTTGATTGCTCTTCAGTCGTTCACGTATTAGCTCTGCAATTGCCTTTTGTGTTCGTCGCTCTAAGCGATCTAGTTTTTTTGATACATCTCGTTTCAAATCCCAATCTGGTTTACGTGGTGCCAAATTTGCTATATCAATTTCATCGATTATAATAGGTTGGCGCAGTAATTCTAGTTGTCCTTCTACTGCTTTTTCAATATCGCCAGACGGTTCTTGGTCTAAAACTTCTCCTTCGGTACTTTCGTTTTGTGGCTTATAGCTCCGAAAAGTTGGTCTGTAATTGTAAGGAGATTGTTATGGTTTATTATGAATTTGCGTCCTAATAGACCTGACCTATATTTCCAACCTTGGTAGCTTCTCGGCCCCATCACTATTCACATCTTTGTCCAGTTGTTCTGCTTTCTCACGAAGTTTCCGTAAGCGTTCTTTTCGTTTTAACGATTCCTCTGTTAATTTGCCCAACTTGTTCTCGTCCGGTTCCATTTTTATGAATTGTTGCAAAACAAATGACAGCCAAAAGAAGTTTGCTATAAATCGCGCAAGTGAACTGATTGTTTTGATCGATCAGCAATGGTTTGTAAACACTATCGATAGTATCGACAGGCATATGACACATTCCCACCATAAACGCCGTGACACACTGACCAAGGAGCATACAATATTAAATGAACTAATACATTGAAAATATATATTTTGTTTGGGTGTGGAACACCTTTAAGCTTCAGTTATGTTTACTTACCTTAGACTTGACTTGACTTGGACTTGACGTCGCCACTTATCATCGATTACACTATGCTTAGCGCATACAGGCCTATTATGCTCCAATTTTCAAATAAATGCCAAAATGGAATAAGAAAACAAAAATGGCTTCCCAAAAAGTAGATGTCACTTAGAACTTACGTAGAAAATCAAAATTCAACAGATTTCTAAGTCGAGTTAAGTAAACTTAGTTGTTGAGTAACCGGTTACATGCAAAACTCATTCAACAGAACGCTAAGAGACAGTTCTCAAGTCAAGTCAATGTTATAAATCAGAGTTAATTAAATTATTAACGGATTTATATATTTAAGGAAAATTATTTTATTCAATTCAATTCCCAAAATCAAAGTAAAGAAAAAATCATAGACATTAATTACAAAGCCAATCAGTATACTACATTTGATTCAAAGTTGATTTACTCCAAAGTTTCTAACACTTCAGTTATTCATTCACAACAGTCAAGCCTAAGCTAAGTAAGCATAACTGAAGCTTTAGTCCTTACCTCGGGCAACACCTCATATCTGTGCTTACAACAACCAAATGAAAGTGACGGAAAATTTGCAACGATAATTGGAAAGATCTCTAGTTCTCAATAAAATATCGGATATCCCCCTTCGGATTGATAGAGATTGTCAAAACGAGTCTTTTGATATATGCTTTAGCAGATGACGTTCATTGTAAAGTATTACCAAAAATATCGGAGGTACAGCATACTTTCCTATGATACGACATAAGGGTGGAAGTTTCGTGGAACGCCCGTACCTTAGATATAATATTCTACTCCAAACAAGTGGCTTTACGCCAATAAAAAGAATGCTGGATACAGTTGTCGGACCATTAGTTGCTCTACCTGCACAAAATCAAAGCAGCAATTGCCTTGAAATGTTGGCAATAGAAACTGTGCTACCAGATGTTTGATTTTTTACAAGTGTTTACATCAGCCGGTATATTTAGACCAATTGCTTTTGCATAATCTTTCAGACCAAGTGGCCCGCTTTGCAAAATATTTAATATTTGTTGCTGGTAGCAAGTAAAACGAGTTTCTTACAGTTAAAAAATTACATGATTTCGAAAAATGAAGTGCCATCAACTGTGCTTGTTGATAGTGTTTTTCCAACTTGGATGCAAACCTGCTGAAGTTCTTGGTACACACGAAGAGGATAGCTGGATTGAACCGGATGCCTGGAGTCGTGAACATTCACAGCACACTGATCAAAGCTCAAGTGATTTGCAGAAGAAAGATGATCATTCTCCAGGTTTGCAATGTAATGCCCCTGGACAGCCTGTCCACGATGGAGAAGCTGTTACTTTAATTTATTATAAACGACTCATTGCGTATTTGTTTAAAAGCGAATACTTCAAGGTGCGTCATTAATGTAATTACACAAGTATGTAAGTATGTAGGTGCTTATATCCATATATATGGTAGGCTGTTTAAAGAAGGGGTTTGGATGTGATGATGACATCATAGCTTAACTTCGACATGATAGTACGCATAGTTTTTGTATGTTTTAATTAAACATTATTTAACGTAAATTAACTGCTTTTCCTTTTAATATTTAATTTCTAGCATAATAAAGTGAATGGACTTATGAGCCGTGCTTTCATTATTACTGCCTTACCTGAACAGTTGGAGCAACTTAAAAATTTAAGCGACCCACGTGATTTGGATAGCGTCTTATCCGAAATTCTTTTAAAAGCGACATTGCCAACTCCGGATGATTATTACGCTCTCTACGGCGATGTTGCTAGCCATTCGCGAACAATGGGAGTTCTCGCACTTATATGGGATATTATCAAGGATTTGGGCAAGCTACTAAAAACTTCCGAGGTAAGTTAGATCGTAATTTATATGTATGTATGCATGTGTTTACATGTACATTAGACTGAGTGAAATACCCAAAACATTTGGTATTATTCAACCGATTTACTCAATTTTCCAAACTAATCGGCGCTTCGGTTACCGTCACTTTTGGATTACTTTTGCAGAAAGTGCTTTTTTCAAATATTAATTCCAAACCATGGGACATTCAAAAGTGCCAGTTTCTAAATACACTTAAACAACTACTTCGATAGCTGTGAAAATGAAATAGCTGCCGATTATTTTGTTTTTAGTAATTTAGCCTAATGTAGGTACATACAAATATATTTATTGAAAAGTTGATTACTCGTATTTGGAGTTCCGTAAATAACTTTTTTGTATTTGAAGCTATGGTTGAAAGCAGTAAGATAATGAATGCTACATTTAGAATCATTTTCTTTATTCAGGTGTAGTCTGGAAAACAACGTTTTTATAGATACTCGTTGACTCGGAAAAGTAAATACGTGTATGAAATATGAGTATAAACTATGGTAATGGACAGTGAACAATTATATTTGGTAGGAAAATATAATTTAAAAATAAACAAATATGCAGAGGATGGTTCCATGGATACCGCAATGTCCCCAATAGATTAACGCAAACGACCAACATTTTTTAAACCTTTGATAGCGTTTTTGCGGTCTTTAAAGTCTAGGAGAAGTGTAATTTTATGTATCGAGTCATTATTCGGAAAGCGCGAACTATTCAACAAACCTTGCTTTTTTTAAAGAAAGTTGTGATCCTGTCAAAATAATAAAAGCAATTTGTTTTTGTTTTTTTTCCTTTTTATTTCAAGGTACAATTTTTGCTTGGGGCTGCTGGTTCGGTGTGTCTGTGCTGGTACTGGCATCGGAGGTGTCGAATCGGGATTAAAACCTTGATTGTTGGTGCTGTAGTTTGTTTCGGCTATTTCCACACATATTTAGAGTGCAATCGTGTAAGTAAAAACTTTTAAGAGCATAATTCTGCTTAAAATGATTGTTTAGTCATACATACTAGTAAGAGTGCTTTTGTTTTTATAGAAATTGGAAGCAGAACGTATGTTGGAAATACTTGCACGTAACGAACAATTTCAACCCAGATGGTATACTCCGTTCACGAACTTTTTTTTTTCCAGCGGACTAGATGAGAAACAAACACAACGAGAATATATAAAGTTTGTATTGTACCTTTGCAGCATCAACAAACGAAATAATTAATTTAATGAATTACAATTTTTATTTTGTCTAGAAAATCCAGTCAGTTGAACCTAAACTTTTGTCGACCTGATCATGTATTTTTGCTCTATGCCAATGATTTATTCTTGACGCAGTTGCAATTTCTAATTGATAAATGTTATGAAACAATCGCATCATTTAGAGGTAATTGTTTATAAATGTTGCACTTTAATTCATACACATTCAATTTTATCATTTTATTGCAGAAAATCTACCATTCCCCTTAAATTACATAGCAAGTATACTTTTGGTAATGTTAATCGCGTATATTGTAAAACTCACATTTAAGTATATACTTAGCCCGAGAGCATGGGCAGGCGTATGGCACGCACAAGCAACGCATCACAACACGCTTCCTATTACAGGTACAGGTACGGCACAAAATGAAGATCGTATATCGGGTGAAAATTTAAAAATGCTTTTGCAAACAATTAGCGGTTATGCGACGTCGAACCAGATTACGATCAGCAGTACAAGTGTCACGGCGTCTCTGACACAAGCACCAACAACGGGTTCTGGTGTACAAGAAATACCAGACGCCATAGAAAATATGTGTTCCGATACAGCGTCGGATTCTTCAGTGTCCGAAGCAACAAAAGAAGCGAAATCACAAGATAAGTGCGACGGTAAAAGCAAAGATGCGAAGCTTCCAGATAAAATTGATGATCTAATAATAACTGATATAATTGATGAAGAGACATAGCATTTGTGAACTTTCAGCTACCAAACTCATCAAATAATGATTTTTATTAATTTATTTCATATTTTTTTATGATACGTTACTATTCCATAGATGGAAGACATTAAGAAAAGGGAAACCTGTTTGCGTTTTAAAGTAATTTCAACGCTCTTTTAAATATATGAGCAATACAGCAAGTACCTAATCAATTAATTTTTTGTTTGCGAATTTAGTTGTTGAAAACTGCCCTTTTTGGAGCAATTATTGTACAATATTAATATAGCCATAAATGTATTAATTAAAAGCTTTTGTTATAAATAGAACAAAGTGTTAAAAACTTTATGTACGTATCAAGGAATCTAATGGCATTTCCATAGCAGCAACTTATTGGTCAGTGTTTCCAAGTAGTTTCTTCCGAAAAATGAGTGATTTCAGAATTGACATCACAAATGCGCACTTTCATACATTTTATATTTATCATATAAAGCTCATTGTTTAGAATAATAATAACATTATTATTATTGTTATATTTTAATTCTAATATAAATATTGGAGTTAAACAAGATACAAGTATTGGATGCTGGGCCATCAGCTCTAGTTTTGTAAATGAGGTTGAGGATGTCTCTGTAGTTAAAAATAATAAAAAATACGTGATCTATTAAGAAAACCCATACACAAGTCAATTTCGTTAATTAGAGATTTATTTCAACTATGTATTATTATTTAATTTGTTTGTCACAATATAATTTGATAATATAATGCTTAGTAAATGTTTTTATATTAAGTTGAGTGTACTGTATATATTGTTCTGTTTGTATTCGTCCCGTATAAGTTTAGTCTATATCTTTGTTTGTGTACTTAAATACAACTACTATGTCAATCATCTTGCAAAGCTATGCGCCACATTCATTAACTTAAGAAGAAAATATATCAAGGTATTTAGTGGATATAAACGTATAAATGTCGCATAAGTGTATAAATTATTAGATTTTTCATAAACTTACTCGCCTTTTAATATTTATTAGCTTTACGAGGCTTTCGTTAGTTTATATAAAGTTTTCTATACGTACATATGTATACATGCAAATTTGCTTTTCTACTTTCTGAGCATGCTACAACGTACAAAATATTTTTATACATTTCTAGCGATTTTGTGTTATTACAAGAAAATAATTATGCAGTTATACTGTTTATGTGATATAAGTAGCAAATATATATGTACAAGCACAGATAAAGAACTATTCAAAGCGTGCCATTCTTAACTTAAAACAACTTAAAAGTTTCCTAACAGTTAATGTGTTCTTTAAGTTAAATATGCGCAATACGCTGGTAAAGTATATAAAGAAAAGATATATATTATATGTATGTATGTTTTCGCAATTCATTATTTTAAATCAATATTCTACTTGTTCGTTGTATTTTTAACTTATTTGTGATGCGTGATTTTTTCTCTATGAACAACGCTTGTTCATTAAAAAAAATGTTGACAAGAACATACGTTGTTAGTTATGTTGGTAAAACAAAGTTCTAACAAGTTACGTCTTACTACTTTTAACTCTTAGTTTGTATTATGCATATAAGAAAATAGCACTTTATTTCACGAATAAAACAGAAAAGTAATTCAAACTAATGATGTATGTACATACATATGTATGTGTTGGACGATAAAAAGTATTTATAAAAAAAATTTTACTAAAAAGCATTATAAATGTTATGAAAATATCATAAAAATAAAAGAAATAAATTACAAATATCCTACAAGAACCTGCTTTTATAGTAAATTCATAACTCCATAACTAACCTCATGAGAATTACTCCTATTTTTCGCTGTTTGAAGCAAGAGGCTAGTTTTGGAGTTGTAGCTCAGTCATTAACGGAATCCTACGGGTTAGGGAGTTATAGTATGCCCCAAATGGGTATGCATGTCGTTACAGGCGACCAAATACCTAAAAGTAATGACGTGCCACTTGATGGTTGATCTACGGATATAATGCTTCCCACCACTTATTACTTTCTTAAGGAAGGAAAGATGCCATGTTATAGAAGGTCACACTGGTGATATCAAATCGTTTCCTCGACAGTCGGTTTAGTACCGCAAGTTCATAGTAACTAAGTGTAGCGGGTCCATAACTGTCATGGCAAAATAACTGTCACATCGGCAGCACTCCCCACAGCTTTCGGGGAGTGCCTTCCCAAAAGGCAAGCAAGTGGAATAAGAGTCCAGGCAGTTCAGCTACTATCCCTTTCACATACATTTGAAACAGTAAGTAGTTTCCTGGATCACGGTTGGGATGGTCAAGAGGTCGTTCGAATGCGCCTTACTTACGGGTACAAAATTAAGCCGAGCTTTATCTCAAATACAGTTAGATTTTGAGGAGAACTGTGTAACAGCAGGCTAAAAACATCCATAACTTCAACTTAACAACAAATAAAGAAATAAAAAATATAAATTCAAGCAAATCGAATAATTTATTTTGTTTTACTACATATAATCTAATATTTAAATGTTTGTTAATTTCGCATGTATACAATAGTAAATTTAGGTTCTAATAGCTGCTTGCCAGCAAATATTCTAATACCCCACTAACTGCTAGACTAAGGTAAGAAGCACTCTTCTAATAATTTTTTTTAAATATTTTTTGTTGTTGAATATTTTGTTAATCAAACATTTTCGAATGTATTTACATACTTCCTAGAATATATGTATGTATATGTATATACTTGTATGCATCTATTATATAATTCATTTTCTGGTGCTTTAACTTATTTATATATATATATTTTTTTGGTTTTATTTCGATGTTTAATGTTTGGCTTAAATCCTAATTTAGCCTAAACTAGCGCAAATAAATTTTAAATATTACTGTACTTGTTTAATTTAATTTACTGTAATTTTAAGAAGAACCAATTAATTTTATATATATTTGTGTGTATATTTATAATTAATAATTAATTATTTTGATATCATATTTAACAATTAAAGCTTTGTAAATTTCAATTCAATTGTTTATTTTAATGTTTTGTTTGTTTTTAATGGCGCATCGACATTGTCAAAGTTAAGTATGAATTAAATTTAGGTGAAGCTTTTTTGACAGTTGGCGTCATCTGTCAAAAAGGTAGCACTACATTTAAGTCATACCTTAATTTTGACAATGACTATGCCGCAGTATATTTAATTAACTTAATGCTATAAAACTGCACTTAAGCGACTATATTTTTCAAATACAAACTTAATAATTTATATCAACGCTATGATTGTAGCGACAAAAGCTAAGAATATGCAATAAAATAATTATATTTGAGTTTACGTATAAGCTTCAAGTAGCACTTATTAATTTTAAAATATAAATTTTTCATTTTAATTTAATTAATACTAAATATACTAGTATTTATACCTTATGTGTTCTTTTAGTGTATTCAGCAAACTTGTAAAACACACTGTTGAGTGCTTTTGTTTCTGTAGGTATATACTATGTATGTATGTATGTATGTATGTATTTACAACAAATTATTGAAATTTTGAATTAAACTACATAAGCTATCTTGCTATTCTGTATTAATTCATTTGAATTAAATTGTTTACTCAAATATAAAGACAATTGTTGCCAGTTACAAATAAAAATAAAAAAATGTTAATGAGTATTTTGACGTTTTTATAAAAGTTCATACATACATTCCCACGGCTGTAATAGAGCCGTGTTAAAGTGTTAAAATGGGAGAAACCAAAAGCACCGATTAAACTCGTTCGATTTACACGACTAGTTCAATAACGAATATTATTTTTCTAAGTACACTGTCGGGTTTAGTATTCGCAAAGCAAAGTTAATTTTTACTGAAAAAAGTAAGAACAAGATTCGGTTGAGAAAAGTTCGATCAAGCAAAGTTTTAATACCTGGTTAGGATAAAGAGGGTAGTTTTTAAAATCATTTTCATAGTTATGTATAACTTACGGTTGTGCACGGTATAATTTTTTTATTATATTAGGAGAGAAAGCTAAACAGTTGTTAGGGATCCTCATGTAACATGACAAGATATTTGGCATCGATGTACCGATGTTTTTTTGTCGTAACACATCGACGTATCTATATTTTTTAAAATAAAATCTTGATTTGTTTATATAAACGCAGAACTGGAATGAAACTGTTTTTATAATATCACAACCATAGTTGATAAAGAAGTTAATGCTAAAGATAGAGTAAAGATTAAATGGCTTGTTCTTGTAAAAAAATATAACCCTATAAAATAGTTACGTAAAATTATTGTAAATAATGAAATAAAAAAGAGTGAAGCCTGAGTGTCTACTTGGTCCTAGAAGATTTTTAAATTCTTTATGTGAATTTATTCTGTGAATTTAGATTTGAAACCTTGTATAAACACCATAGCTAATGGAATTTTAAGAACGGAGACGGTTTTTGACATTGGTTGGAAACTCTTGAAGTGTTTTATGCCATGAAAGCCTTTTTGGGTCCCAAAAATTTGTGGGAACGAAAAGAGTGGGCACGTGGATTGACACAAACAAGTAATGGTCTGTTCAATGTTAATTTATATGAAATCAAAGCAATTGATATCTTTGTCACGTTACCTGCTGATCCCTTATGAATTTGGTTTATCTTTTCATACTTTTTATTTGTATATTTATTTTTGGCTTTCAGATGCTGTTACTCATAAGTTGCACATACATTTATTTATGGATGCATGTTTGTATATAATTAATAATGTAATTAGTATGTGTGTAGTATATTGTTTTGATATACATATTTGTTATTATATATGTTTCTATTAAATATATTTCAGTTATATGATTGCATAGTACAATGTACATATATCTTTTAAATACAATACATTTGTGTATTTATTTATGTTTTTATTTTTTATAATATGAGAGTCCTTTAATTTGTTGTATTATTCACTGAGCTATTAGGTATAAGTAGTTTATAGTGTAGTTAGTATAGTTATGGTGTAATGAATTATTTTTATTACTTATGATACGCACAAACGTTTTCTTATTTATGTAGTATATTGTGCATTAGGTATGAACAAATATTGGTGCGAAATTGTATACTCAGAATTATCTTACGGCCATATACTTTCGACTTTTCGAGCGATGACAAGGTAACCTACAAACAAATGAAAGCTGAAATCAGAAAACTCTGAACATTTAAAACAGGCTTCCGTATATACAGAAAAAAGATATGACCATGTAAGTCTAAAACCCTAATAAATTCACCAATTAAAATATACATTTCGAAAAATGAGTTTAAAACAGATAAATACAGAGGCCAGTAAACTCAGATATTGAATAAACAGTTTTTGGGCCAACTTCTGTTTAAGTCTTGATAAAGCAGTAAATCAGAAATTGAGCAAACGGGCCTCAGTATTACTAATTGAACTTACTAAATAAAAACATAGTATTTCGACTAATTGTCATCGTCTTCTATGTTAAATTTTTTTGCCGCAAAATTTTCGTTATATCAAAATATGGCCGTTACTGACGTTTTATCTGAATAAATGGCTTGTTTTAACGTGTTTGTTTCTTTGAGAGCTGTTTACAAAAAATTTTATGGCATGTTATATATGTACATATGCTATTAAATTTTTTTTTTTAAATAAAATAATTAATGGAAAATATTTTTCTTAACTTTTTTTATTTAGCCAATACGATTTCGAAACAATAGTATAAAGTTTGATATGTATGTATGTATGTATTGATGCATAAGCATGAGTTTTGTTTTTACTTTAGGAGCACCACAAAGGCATTTGGACAAAATGAACTAAATACATATTATGTTTTATAGTTTCACTTTTCTTGAAAAAAAAAAAACAATTGGTGGGTACTAGAATGGCTTTAACTGTAAATAAAAATAATTTGACTCATGCAGCGTTTTTTTATCATCATAAGTCTTTTTTGGCTAAGCGGTTTGAACTTATCCTTTAGGTCGTAGGATTATAAAATCAGACCACGAGAATCCCGGTATTTTTAAAATGCGAAAAAACTACGTAGAAATTCAATTTTTAACATTTTTTTCGGGCTCCATGAGAGAATTGTTTTTTGAATGAAACCAACATAGGTACAGCTTCAATTTTCATTTTTAATGACTTACGTACGTACTCCTCATCGTGATTTTAAATTTCAGAGCTGAATATATGGAATATTGTTAAAGAAATTTAAAGTTTAGTATCTTAAAATATACTATGAAAATCTGTACTAAAACTTTAGTAGTGTACGGTACATCACACCTTTGTAAACAACTCTCATAAAACTGATTCGGATCTTTTCGTTGAGATTTTGAAAGTGGTACAGAGCTGAGCAGCCATTCGTACAACTCTAATGCTTATATGGGAGACAAAAGTTTTTAAACTTTGAAACACACTATAACAGATTTGAAAGACACCTGGTGTTCCATTTGACGCTTTTTTTTGTTTACTCAGCTATAAAATGCGTCTCCAATACTTGCTATGGTAATTTTTTGCTGAATGACATTTTGAATTGCTCGTTCCCTCTAACGATAATTTATTACAGAATTGCAAGTATAAAAACAATTTACTAACTTAAACCATCAAGAGGGATTTTGGCTTAAAATTTTTTGTGTGTGAATTATTGGATCCTAAAAAAATTTATTAACTCATAACTTCGACTTATGACGGAGATGGTGCCTATATCTCTAAAGTAATTCACTCCTTACTTTTGATGTATGTATGTATGTTTATCAGATACGTGACGTATAATGTATATGCTTTTATCTAAATAAATATAAATAATTATGTATTTATTCTGGCATTATTATATATTAAATGGCACCTTAAAAATCTATTTTAATATTCATAAAGCAAGGGACAATTTACAAATATATTGCACTATAACATTTCAAGTATATGTATGTATCGTAGGTTGTGCTCTATTTTGCAAAATTGTCCAACAAAGCAAGACCCCATAGAAATCTTTGATAGATCATAAATATGAAATTTACGAACATTTTTTTAAATCGGTTAAAGTAAGCAAATTCATAAAAGCTTTCACCTTGAAGTGGGGTTGGAATGAATAATTTTTATGAACTTACAAAAAAATTTCTTACAAAGTATAGCTTTGTGTTTTAACAAAAAAAAAGTGTTTTGACGAAAGTAAGGCGTACCCTAATTTATGTACATGCAATGCCTAGATTTCTTTTTAATTTATATTTTATTAGCAATATTTAAAATACCTAAATAATAGAGTTTGTAACATTTGAGTATAAGTTAAAAATTTGTTAAAGCTAATTTTAAGTGAATTCAAAACGAGTATAATTTGTCAACAACTTGGTTTTATCCGTGCTCCTTTTTTCGTAACATTTTTAGCATTGTAGACTCGTATGTATGATGGCTGTATGTATGTATGTAGGTATGTACACAATGTATTTAGGTGACGTTCATTCAAGAATTTGTGTTCACTCACTATTCCACACTCTCTGTCTGTTATACTTAATCCAGCTTCATTGCTATGCATTTCACGTTTATCTTTACATAAGTTGGCATTTTTCCTTGATACCGGCTGCTCCTTCACCATTTTCCGGTATAGCACCATTCTTTTCTTTGCTTTTCTTTTCCTTCTTTTGCTTTCTTTGTTTTTTGACATCCAATTGCAGCGATACAGTGCGCGATTTTTCCAAATTGAGTAGCTCCTTTTTAAGTAAAAAAAAATATAAATAAAATATTTTTTTATTGTAAATTTAAAGGAAGTAATCGATTAGTCGATTAATCAATTTAGAACATTTTTTTTTTAATATTCTATTGTTATTTGTGGACTAGTTGTTTGTATTCGACTATTTGACAGATTTGCCTATTCTCTCATTAATTTCATTTCGCATCTATCTATCGCATTTTCTGCGGCTAATGCATTTGGAGGTTATAATGGATGCAGTATTCAAGTGCTCCATCCAGCACCTTTATTTTTAACTATACAAATTGTATTCGAATATATGTATATGCAGTATTCGAATAGTGACAGTTAGTGGAATAGTCAAAATCGAATATTCGCTCTTCGATTTTCAAACAGCTCAATAGGTATTTGCTATTCAAATAATCGATTGTAAGCAAGAGCCCATATACATATATATACATTCCGGTGCAGTGAAATAACGCCCAAGGAAATAACGCCCATGGGCGTTATTTCCCACTCAAAAAGGAAATTACGCCCATAGGCCTTATTTCCTTTTTAAAAAGGAAATAAAGCCCATGGGTGTTATCACCTTTTGCTGATGGGTGTTATTTCCTTTTTCGAAGAGAAATAAAGCCCACGGACGTTAAAAACGAATTAAAACAAGCTGATTTAGTATATGGTTTTCTTTATTTCAATAAATTTTAACATATTTGTTATGTTTTTATAAGGCGGGGTGCAATAGCGCCTTCTGAAATAAGCCCTTTAAGGCCTTATTACGCTATTGAAAGTGAAATAAGGCCTTTATTTCAAAAAAGGCTTTATTACACTTCGAAAGAGAAATAAAGTCTTAAAGGCCTTATTGCTCTTTCATTTTTTTTAATGAAACAATAATATTCTAATTCTTTTTGTATTTTATTGAATAGTTACACACAAATTTCACGTTAACCAAAGTGGGAAACGTGGCACGCGGAAGGACATCACCGTGGCGGTAGCCACGGCTATGGCACACACCCGGAGTTGGAATGGCGTAGCCCAGGGTTATTTTTTGAAGCGCGGCCGAAGGCCGCCTACGCGGAAAGGTGTTCTGGACTTAAAAATCGTGGATCGGGCCTCCGTAAATATAATCCGAAGGGGGAAAAGCAATATTTTGTTTCTGTGAAAAGTTATTAGTGAAAAACCGAAAATTGACCCGGGTCAGATCCCCAATTCGGGGCCCCATCCACGTTTTTTATGTGCAGGACACCTTTCCGCGTAGGCGGCCTTCGGCCGCGCTTTAAAAAATAACCCTGGGCTACGCCATTCCAACTCCGGGTGTGTGCCATAGCCGTGGCTACCGCCACGGTGATGTCCTTCCGCGTGCCACGTTTCCCACTCTTTTCTCACAGGGTAATTTGCGAAAAAAATGCTAATCAACAGTTCGTGTTGCTCGCGTAAAATCCTATGGGCGTTATTTCTCTTTTAAAAAGGAAATAAGAGCCATGGGCTTTATTTATTTTTGCAGATGGGCGATATTTCCATTTAAAAAGGAAATAAGGCCCATGGGCGTTATTCCCTTTTTGAATGGGAAATAACGTCCATGGGCGTTATTTCCTTGGGCGTTATTTCACTGCACC